>BJCO01379865.1:0-16696 GCA_018326465.1 Flaveria floridana | reverse complement strand
GTTTGAGTGAAAATGAGAGTTACTCAGCTGATCCATCTATTTATATGCCAGGCGTTCCCGCGACCCCAAACTCGTTAAACTCGTGACCCGAAGGGTTAACCCGGTGTAATACCCACAACCATTTTTTATTTATTAAAGGCTTTTCGTCCGAGCCCATTATTATTACTTGACTTGCTTAGAAAATTTTCCGGGTGTTACAGATGGCCCTTGATTTTGTAGCTTCTTCCCTCTTATTTCTCTTTGCATCTTTTTGTTCATTAATAAGCTGTTGTTCAAGCTGCTTAAGGTACTCAAATTCAATGTATTCATAGGAGAGGGGATGAAGTGTAGATGCCTGGTAGAAGCCTGTGGCACTAAGGTAGCTAATCATGTTTTTTCTATCAGCTTCTTTATCTACTTGAGGTGGTTCAGTTGCCACAACCTCTCTCTTAGGGTTTTTATGAATTAGAGAGAGAGAGAAGGAGCATTCTTGTATAGTCTCTTTTGTCTTCTTTCTTCTTTTAGTCTAAGGAGCATCTCTGCATCCTCTGCCTCCTTCTTCTCTTTGATCAGCTATAAGGCTGCCAATCATTTAACTCTTCTAAGGGAAGAGAGATGAGTTCATCTATGTTGTAGTTTTTGGTTCCCAAATAGTTCAATTTGGTAGCCCTCAACTTATCATCTTGAGTGTTTGGCCTGGAAGATATCCCGATTGTAGCTTCCATGAAGCTTGAGGAACCAGCTGAACTCTCTCCTCTTAGCTTCCTCTTACTCTCTCTTTCCTCTTCCTCAATCTTCTCAGGAGTTAGTTTCCTTTTCCCTTTATCACCCACAGGCCTTGGTGACTTAGAGTGGAGAGAGCTTTGGCCTTTATTGCCTGAGTCAGCAGTCAGGCTCTGGCTAGAGAGAGGTTATGAAACACCTTCACCAATTGGTGCCTCACTGAGGGTACAGGATGTTATTGGAGTGATTGACTCTATGACAATGCTCATAGGTTCAGTCGGGCCTTTAGTTAAGGCTTCCCTTTCAAAGCTAATCTTAGGGTCCACCTCAACATCCAGTTGACCAATAACCTTGCCTGCTTGCAATAGTCTTTTCTCATGTCTGAGGTCTTCCATTATCCTGTCTTGATTTCTCTCAGCCAATATGTCAGCTTGCCTGTGTTGACTTGGGTTGGCAAGTGGTATATTGACTAGATCAAGACAGTCATAGTAGTTCAGGGTATGAAAGTTAAAGACTTTTTTCCATCCTTGAACTCTATGTAGTATAAGGGCTCTTCTTTCAGCATCATACATCCACCCATGTATGTCATTTGAAACTCCAAAAGGTGGGTATGACATTGCCCTTGGTATACCCTCCTTAAATAGACTATGAATGAGTGGTTGCTGAGTTTGGATAATTGCAAATGAGGGTGGTGAATCCTCAGTGTCCATACTTTGAGAAGGACTCCCACGTTCTGTGATTGTAACAACTTCCTCCCCCTTTTTGGTAGCATCACCCATTTGCAAAGGTGAGCTGGAGGTTAAGTCAATTACATCCTCAGGTTCTTATGTTCCTGGATGAATCCTTCTGTAGGGTCACCTAGCTAATGCTCCTTGAGATCAGAAATCTTAAGTTGCTGATCATTGACCTTTCTTTGCAAGGTAGTCACTTAAGATTCCAAGTGACTAACCTTGGAGACTAAATAGGTGCAAGTTTTAGACAGTTTTTGTACTTTTAGTTTCAGATTCCCCTCATCTTCAGTAAAAGAATCACTAGGGGATGAGAGAATTAGACCTAAGTCTTCTTCCTTATTACCAACTTAGTGTTCTTGGCTACTGGTTTTCCCTGCTCATTGTCAGGCTCAGTTGAAGAGTTAGTGGGTTGGGTTGCCATGGTTGAGGTCTTAATAATGTAGTCACTTTCATAAGTGAGAGCCTCTTCCACATGAACCTCCTAAACAGGTTCAGGGAGATCCACCTCAGTTGGGGGTGGATGATGTGGGCTAGGTACATGGGACACATGAGTAGTTATCATACTCACCTTTGAATGAAGGCTTAAAGCTTATTGGTTAATGAGCTCATCAGCCTGAGCATGAGGAACCTCATGGCTGATTCTTGGTGAGATGGGAGTGGTTTGCTCCTCAGGAGAAGTGGAAGCTCTAGTGTCCACTTCTTCCTATGTGGTAGGTGATATGGGGGCCTACGCAGGTTGAATAACCTGTGCAGGGGTTTGTTTGGATCTTCTTTGATAGGTGTAGATTGTTTTTGGCTTTTTGGGTGGTTTTGAAGTAGAAGGTGTGGGTTTAACACTGGCTAGTGCTGCTAGGTTATCACCTTGAGCAATGAGCTCTAACATTTTTAGGACCAGGGCTGTTTCTGCCCTTGAGAAGACCGCAGTAGGCTTTCTCATTATATTAAAGATGCTGGGCTTCATCTGTCCCAATTTAACAATATTACCTGTTCCCCTCAACTGTGAGCCCAGTTCAAAGTTGAGAATGTGTTGAACATATCTAGGAAACATGTAATACTCTAAGGAGTCTAGGTTAACAAGTAAATTAGTATACACAACTTGAGAGTATCTGTACTTGACCCCATGGACCATTCCATGAACTATGAAGGAGAGATCCTCTAGAATTTGGTCCCATCCTCCATGTTTATTAGACAAACTATGCATAATAACATGCAGAAGGTACTTCCATTTAGAGGAAACCTTTCCTTTCTTGAAGGTTTTGACTGAGAAGTCTCCTTAATAGCCCATCTACTCAAAAGAATGATTTACAGAAGCTTTTTCACCTTCTCCATCATCCAGCAGTAGGTGTGAGTTAATGGAGGCTAGGGTGATGAACAATGTCCTCCCCTGCACTGTGGTAGACAGTGCCTTCTCCCCATCCATGGTGACCTCTTGGCAGGTCCTCCAGAAATCCATCAGTTGATCCTTATAGAGTGGAGGATTAATGGTGATGGAGGTGAAGTAGTTGGATAGAGAAAGAAAATGGCAAACCTCTGAGAAACTTGGATTTTCTTAGAACTTAACAGAGCAACTTGATTGTGTTGTCTGTGAAGTTGCATGGAAAAATCTGGTAAGTTTCTGCGAATAAGGTTAGCCATTTGAGGAAGCTTTGTGGTGAACAAAGGTAAGAACAAAGGCGGTGAGAGTGAATTTTAGGTTACGGAATTTGAAGATGAAGAAGAAAGTGAAAGAGGGGGGAACCGTTGGGTATATTTATATGAAATGGATTTGATACAAAGTTAATGCAAAAGAATAAACTTTGAAATTTTGATGTCAGTCCCACCTCTGAAAAAGTGCCCAAAAAGGTAGTTTTCTTGGAAGTTGAAATTCTTCCGAATGTATTTTTATCTACAGAAGCTTTGTGAAAAGCTTCCGAAGCCAAAATTTGCTTCGAAAGATATTTTTTAGCTTAATGAAAATTTGCTTTGAAAGAAAAATTACTTAAGAGTAATTTTCTCTTCCAAAGAGTATTTTGCTTCGGAAGATATTATTGCTTTCGGAAGAAATTTTCCGAGACATAATTGCTTTCGGAAGAAATTTGTTCTTCAAATTCATATAAGTACATAGAAGCATATCTTGGTTTTGGAAGAAATAAAGCCATTTTGTTCCAAAGGTAAATTTCTTATAAGTACTTATCTGATTTGAAAACTTAAAATTCTTCCGAAGACAATATCAATGTCTTTCGCAGGAAAATACACTTAAGTTTTTCAAAATGCTAATATATATCATTTGAAAAAGATTTTCTCCCAAGATAAACTAGGCTTATTCAGGTGATAGTTTAGACAACTTAAGACACACAACAAGTTCTATTAGAAATAATATTGATTAAGTTTTAAGAAAATCTATTCAAGGTTAATCATCCCAATAGCTAATATTAGATATTTAAATCTCTGTTCATCAAAAGCTTTTATAAAGAGATCAACATATTGTTCATTTGTTTCAACCTTGACTAGTTTTATCAATCCCTTTTCATGATTATCTCTAATTAGAAGATACCTTATATTGATACGCTTTGTCCTTGAGTACTGCACAGGATTCTCTATTATAGAGATAGCACTGTTGTTGTCTATGTGGATAGGAGTCTCCTTGAAGTTGTATCCATAGTCTAGCATCTGATTTTGAATCCAAAGCACTTGAGCACAACAACTTACAACAGCAATGTATTCAACCTCAGCAGTTGATGCAGATACACAGGATTGTTTCTTACATTGCCATGAGACTATCCTTCCACCCAGGAATTGTCATCCCCCAGATGTGGACTTTGCAATCATGTTGTAGCCACCATAGTCACTATCTGTATAGGTATACAGATTAAAGTGACAATTCTTAGGATACCAAAGGCCTAGTTTGGGGACATCTTTGAGATATCTAAGGATCCTTTTGACAGCAACCAGGTGTGACATAATATCTTGGCTTGATATCTTGCACATATGCATGTAGTGAACATAATATCAGGCCTGCTAGCTGTAAGATACATAAGAGACCCAATCATTGCCCGGTAAAGATGTTCATCTACACACCCCCCTCAAGATCGGGTCCAAGGGAGTGGTTTCTGGCTATGGGTGTCTTAGCAATCTTACATTCAGTCATGTTGAATCTTGTAAGTATGTCTTGTACATACTTTGACTGACTTATGAAGATGCCATTGTCAACTTGCTTCACTTGAATTCCTAGAAAGAAATTGAGTCCCCCTTGGCACTCATTTCAAATCTATTCTTCATCAGCTTCTCAAAGTCTTTGCATATATTTAGATTAGTTGACCCAAAGTTAATATCATCTACAGAAACTTAAACCAACATCATGTCATTTCATGTTCCTTAGATAAAGAGAGTTCTATCTATAGTACCCCTCTTGTAGCCATGCTAATAGAGATACTGAGATAGTGTCTCATACCACTTTTTTGGAGCGGAGTGCGGCCCATAGAAAACTTTATCAAGCCTATAGACATAATCAGGATGATCTAGGTTTGCAAAGCTAGTGGTTGTTTGACATAAACCTCTTCATCAATTACCCATATAGAAATGCACACTTGACATAAATATGGTAGACCTTGAAGTCCCTGGATGCAGCAAATGCCAAAAATATCCTAACAGCTTCAAGTCTTCCTACATGTACCACCAGGAAATTTTGTTATTTAGAAGAAAGAAAAGAAATGAGAAAACGAGAAAAGAAAGATATTTTGTAAGAAAAAGAAAAGAAGTATAAGTGGAGGGGTTAAATGTGTAAATAGGACAAAATAATATTATTATTTTGTTTAAAGTGGGCATGGTCGCCCATAACTTCTGTACATCAACTGCTCGACATTTTAGAGAGAGAAAGCAGAAAGATCTTTAGCTTTAGAGAGAGAAGGTAGCTGAATTGAGTCACGGTAAGCAAATTTAGCATAACTGTTTCGGTTTTATGGATTTTTTTACCATGAAACCGATTTCTACGTGTTCCTATGTGTGTACATGTGTTCGGGTATATGTTTTTGGACATGTCTAGGTGTTAGAAACTTCTGAAAAGTTCAAGTCGAAGGAGTTAAGTGTGGAAGCAGCTTAGGTGAGTTTCTAGACTCCGTGTTTTACATGTTTTGAAAGATTTTGGGGCTAAAAATGATGGAAAACATTTTTAAAACTTTTGTATGTATGACCGTATGTATTTATGCTTGTATGTTAGTGTTTTATGGTTGTGCATACTAAGTTAAGGCTTAGAATTGTAGTGAGAAGCTTAGAACATGTTAAGATTATGTTTAGGACTGAAAAGTATGTTATAAATATATAAGTTGATGGTCATGCGCCCAAACAGAGCCCATGCGCCTGCTATTTTTGCCTTAGAACATTTCAAGTATGATCATGAGCCCAAATAGGGCTCATGCGCCTGAAAATTTTACTTAGAAAGTCTGTATGTGGTGATGCACCCAAATAGTCCCCATGTGCCCAAAAGGCTCATGCGCCTAAGTATTGAAACACCTAAGTGAAGACTCATGCTCCTGCATAGTGAAGAAACGTCCAAACAGTCCTCATGCGCCCAAATAGGGCTCATGCGCCCAAAGACTTAGAAAATTTTCCTGAACTTTTGGAAAAAACAGAAGGTAGGGATGCCAGTTCGAGTAGCTACGAGCCATCAGATATTTCTCTTCTTAATGATAACTAGTATTATATGCGTGTGCTATTTGATTTACGTTCTCTTAGTAGATTTAGATATTGATATAGTCAGGATAGGAAATGCTTGGGGTATGAAGAGTAAAGTAAGTGGCTAATCACAACTGACCACTGTAATTAGGGACTTACTATACTCAACATAAACTGAGTTATTACCTTGAATGACCATGTTAGTGTTTGAATCTTATAGTGACTAGAGATGGTTGGAGGTAGATCTTCTAAGGCTTTTAGAGGTGGAGCACGGGGTGGTCGTGGTGCTGACCCGCGTGTTACGAGGAACAAGGCTAGAGATGTTGAGACGACGCCTACCGATCCTGAGGTTCATCAGCATGAGGGCGTCGATGAGAGTGCGAACTTGAGGGTCTCGATGAAAGAGGAAGTAGTGGAGGAAGTTCATCAAGTCATGCAGACGATCCTTCCGTCTGTAGTGACTGAAGTCATTAAGGCTGTGAGGGAGGACGAAAGGAGAGAAAAGAGGAGGACCACCGGGTGAGAAGAAGGAGAACAGCCAGGGACTGAGACAGTTATCTCAAGTGAGGAGGAAGAGGAAGAAGCGGCGCAGGAAACTACACGGGGTTGTAACTACGGGGCATCTCAAAGATGCAAACCCCTGACTTTTGATGGCAATGGCAATGCTACTACTACTCACCGATGGGTGAGGGAGATGGAGGCGGTGCTTGATACCAGCGAGTGTCAAGAAGATCAGAAGGTGAAGTTTGCTACCCACTCGTTTGTGGACTCGGCCTTGTGTTAGTGGGACAATATTATCCAAGCCGAGGGCAGCAGGGCGATCGGGAGGATGAGATGGGGAGAATTAAAGAAGTTGGTGATTGAGGAGTTTTGTCCTCGTATAGAATTCGACAAGATTGAAAGGGAGTATCTACAGCTGTAGGTGGGAACCATGACACACCAGCAATACACTACCAAGTTTAATGAGATGGCGAGGCTAGTACCGGATCAATTCCAAGGATTGCCAGCTGACATCCGCAGGCATTTGATTGCTGCCCGGCCGGGTACCTTTCGATCGGTGGTAGACTTGGCGGGTAGGTTGTATGATGAGAAAGAGGTGGCGGTGGTCGAGGTGAAGAAAACAGGTGGTGGTGACAGAAACTGGAGTGGAAAAATGTTTGGACGTGGCGGTTTCACTCCAAACTATAAGAGGATGAAAGTGGATGACCGTAGATCGGGGTCATCGAGCTCGAGAATGAAGAAGTGTGGTAAATGTGGAAGGGAGCATACGGGTGAGTGTAAATGGGGATTGAATGTGTGCTTCAAGTGTGGGAAGCCCGGTCATGTGGCAAAGGTGTGTGGAGTTATACGATGTTATAACTGTGGCGTGGAGGGCCATGTGAGAAGGGACTGCAAGAAGCCATGGGCCGAGAGTTCTGGGATGAAGAAGAAGTCGGAGGAAGGAGGACAGAGGGTAAGTGCTAGAGCCTTAACGATGATGCAGGAGGAGGCCAGAGAGGATCCCGATGACATGTTAGGTATGTTTCTAGTAATTCAAACTTGTGCCTCTGTGTTATTTGATTCTTGTGCTAGTAGGAGTTTTATTTCTACTTCTTTCTATGCCAAGTTGCTTGTTAGTAGTAGAAGTATCGATGAACCTTTTGACGTAGAAACTGCTATTTGTAAGTCTACTAGAATTTCTAATATGATAGAGGACTGTGTCATAGAACTATAAGTCATAGTTTTCCTGCTAAATTACATGTGATGCCCCTAGGCGGATTCGATGTAGTACTAGGGATGGATTGGTTAGAAACCTATGAAGCAAACATCATGTGTTGCAAGAAGATGATTTGATTAATCACGCCGATGGAAGTTCGTGACAGTCTACGGTGATCGCGTCAGTACGGTTCCAAGGGTGATTTCGATGTCGGTGGCCGAAACGTGCATGAGACGTGGATGTAGTGCCTACCTGGCCTATGTGAAAGATGTGGACGCATCGATACCACAAATTTTGGATGTACCAGTGGTATGTGACTTTTCGGATGTGTTCCTAGAGGATTTACTAGGTGTGCCCCCAGATCACAAGATTGAGTTCCAAATTGACTTGATACCCGGTGCTCAACCCGTTGCCAAAGCACCATATCGATTAGCTCCGACTGAGATGAATGAACTTATGGATCAACTACAGGAGTTAATGGATAAAGGATTTATTCGACCGAGTATCTCTCCATGGGGTGCATCGGTATTGTTTGTTTAAAAGAAAGACGTTAGTATACGGATGCGCATTGACTACAGGGAGCTGAGTAAATTGATAGTGAAGAATCGGTATCCGTTACCAAGGATCAATGACTTGTATGATCAGCTGCAAGGTGCCAGTTGGTTCTCGAGGATAGACCTCCGATCTGGCTACCATCAGTTGAAGGTAAAGGAACAGGATATTCCTAAGACAACATTTTGCATGCGTTATGGACACTACGAGTTCCTTGTTATGTCTTTCGATTTGACTAACGCGCCAGCTGCTATTATGGATTTGATAAATTGAGTGTGTGCTGATGTTAGATAAATCAGTGATAGCGTTTATTGATGATATCCTGATTTATTCAAAGAGCGAGGAAGAACATGTCGGTCACATTCGGGAAGTGTTGGAGACACTTAGAAGAGAGAAGTTGTATGCCAAATTCTCTAAGTGTGCTTTTTTGTTGCGTGAAGTTCAATTTCCGGGTCACGTGGTGAATGCTAAAGGAATTATGGTGGACCCGGTGAAGGTTGAGGCGGTGATGCAATGGAAATCTCCAAAGAAGCCATCTGAGATCCGTAGTTTCTTGGTTTTGGTAGGCTACTATAGAAGATTTATACAAGACTTTTCCAAGATAGCCTCACCTTTGACTAAGTTGACTCGCAAGGATGTGAAGTTTGTGTGGGGTCGAAAACAGGAATGTGCTTTTGAGCAGTTAAAGACGAGATTGACTCAAGCTCCTGTCTTGAAATTACCCAAAGAGAGTGAGGAACTAGTGGTATATTCGGATGCTTCTTATTCGGGACTAGGTTACGTGTTGATGCAACGTGGAAGAGTAATATCCTACGCATCCCGACAGTTGAAAACCCACGAAGTCAACTACCCTACCCATGATTTGGAGTTAGCAGCTGTGGTCTTCATGTTGAAGATTTGGAGGCACTACCTGTACGGGACGAAATGCACCATCTTCACGGACCACAAGAGCTTAAAGTATTTATTTGAGCAAAAGAATCTCAACATGAGACAGAGGTGGTGGTTAGAGCTCATTAAGGATTATGACTGTGAGATCCATTATCATCTGGGTAAGGCCAACGTTGTGGCCGATGCCCTTAGCCGAAAGGAAAGACCCGAGCCAATTTGGGTGAAGGCATATCAGCTGGTTATGACCGCTGATGTGATGACACAGGTGAAAGAATTTCAAGATGAGGCGTTCAAAGAAGATCGCCTTAACTCCGAAAGGATGAGAGGACTAGTCACAGAGTTGGGTGAGAACACTCTCGGTGTCAGGACCCAAAATGGACGAACGTGGATCCCTCGTTATGGCGACCTACAAGGGCAGATTATGAATGAGGCTCACAAGACTCGATACTCGATTATATAGAGCAACCAGTGGCAATCATCAATAGAAAAGAAAAGAGATTGAGGAATAAAGTAGTTCCAGTGGTGCGTGTGCAGTGGAAGCACAGGAAGGGTTCGATGTCTATGTGTGAGATTGAAAAAGAGATGAGACAACATTACCCATAGCTTTTTAAAAAGTGATGGGTTTCAGGGCCGAAACCTCTTTAAGGGGGGTGGACTTGTAACACACGGAAATTTTGTCATTTAGAAGAAAGAAAAGAAACGAGAAAAAGAGAAAAGAAAGATATTTTGTAAGAAAAAGAAAAGAAGTATTTGAGGAGGGGTTTAAAGTGTAAATAGGACAAAATGATATTGTTATTTTGTTTAAAGTGGGCATGGCCGCCCACAACTTCTGTACATCAACTGCTCGACATTTAGAGAGAAAGCAGAAAGATCTTCGGCTTTAGAGAGAGAAGGTAGCTGAATTGAGCTAAGGTAAGCAAATTTAGCATAATTGGTTCGGTTTTTATGGATTTTTGACCATGAAACCGATTTCTACATGTTCTTATGTGTGTACATGTGTTCGGGTATGTGTTTTTGGACATGTCTAGGTGTTAGAGACTTCTGAAAAGTTCAAGTCGAAGGAGTTAAGCTTGGAAGTAGCTTAGGTGAGTTTCTAGACCCCGTATTTTACATGTTTTGAAAGATTTTGGGGCTGAAAATGTATGGAAAACATTTTTAAAACTTTTGTATGTATGACCGTATGTATTTAAGCTTGTATGTTAGTGTTTTATTGTTGTGCATACTAAGTTAAGGCTTAGAATGGTAGTGAGAAGCTTAGAACATGTTAAGATTATGTTTGGGACTGAAAAGTATGTTAGAAATATATAAGTTTATGGTCATGCGCCCAAACAGGGCCCATGCGCCTGGTATTTTTGCCTTAGAACATTTCAAGTATGGTCATGGGCCCAAATAGGGCTCATGCGCCTAAAAATTTGACTTGGAATGTCTGTATGTAGTGATGCACCCAAATAGTGCCCATGCGCCCAAGAGGCTCATGCGACTAAGTGTTAAAATGCCTAAGTGAAGACTCATGCACCTGCATAGTGGAGAAACATTCAAACAGTCCTCATGCGCCCAAATAGGGCTCATGCGCCCAAAGACTTAGAAAATTTTCCTGAATTTTTGGAAAAACAGAATTTTAGGGTTTGACCCTAGTTTGACTTATGGACTGTTTTGGCCTATTTTAAGCATGGATATGCGAGGGTCTATGGAGAGAATATGTACGATGTTATGATGATATGCATATGTGCATGATGTGTTATATTTTAATGATTTTCAAAACGTATATATTATATTATACTATATGTTAAGTATTATGTTATGAGTTTACGTGGTATGATAAATTTGTGAATGAACTTAAAGTATAACGTAATGAAGTGAAAGATAACAAAGATGAAAAGTGAAATGTAATGAAAGAAAGAAAAGGCTTGCAAGCAGATTTAAAGGAGGATCACGACTCTTTGAGAGTTATCAGCTTAACTTTGTGTTTTATAGCGTGCGATTTTGGCTAACCCATGAGGGTTCACATACATGGGGATCAGTCTTGGTGATTGATCTATAGTAGGAAACGGGATCCTTGTCATTCGACCTCGGATATGATATGGCTTTGTGCCAAGATATGATATGGCTTTATGCTAGATAGAAATGAGGCTTTGTGCAAGATAGAAATGAGGCTTTGTGCCCGGACTGGTGGCTTCGGGCCACGATGGAGTGAAAAGCTTGACAGGATCTAGAATAAGTGAAAGATAAAGATAAAGTACAAAACGAACGATAAAGATAAAGTACAAACGAACGATAAAAATAAAGTACGAAACGAATGAAATGATAAAAGTACGAAACGAACGAATACGTGCGATAATGAATGATCATGTGCGAAAGTAAAGAAAGTATTTTAATGAAAAGAGTATTTTCATATACGAAATGTATAAGGTATTTTAATACATAAAAACTAGAACTTAATTAGCAACGCTGACTTTTATGCATTTTCAGTTGGCAGGTAGTGGTTGTTGAGGATGGCACGCGGGAAGGCTACTTGGCGAGGCAAGACTGGAATCCATTCACGCATATTATTATTGTTGTTTTTTAATGCAACTAAAGTATGTTTTCTTTTGTAATTTAACGATGTTGTATTGCATAACAACAGTAATTATCAATAAAATGAATGGTTTTTGTTAATGACCTCCGCTGTAATGTTTTATGAAATATATAATATTATGTATGTTTAGTGCTATGAATGACCAACTATGAGGCCTCCAGGTACGGGGCCTTACACAACAGGAGCAAAGACATCAGTATAATCAATTCCTTCTTCGTGAGTGTACCCTTGAACAACTAGTCTTGCCTGGTTCTTGATGAGAAGTCCTCTATCATCCTTCTTGTTCCTAAACACCCATTTGGTACCTATGCTAGTCTTCCCATAAGGAAGATGACATAGATTCCAAACCATTTATCTCTTGAATTGAACCAGCTCCTCTTGCATTGCTTTAACCTAACTTCCATCTTTTAAAGACTCATCAACTTTCTTTGGCTCTATCTGAGATAAGAAACAAGAGTTTAGACAAACATTATTTGTACTCTTGTTCTCACCCCCTTGTCAATATCTCTAATGATGTTTGTGGCGGGGTGTGAGTTGTGGATCCTTAGTTGAAGGACCACAGCAAGTTGTTTTGATAAATCTAAATTTGAAAAGTTTAGATCTAGCGCAGAAGTATCTCCCCCCACATCAGCACACTTATAAAAAAAACTTGATCCAATGAGTGTGTGACATCATTGATGTTGTCATCAATGGAATGGTTGTAAGCATCAAGAACTTCTTGATCGCTATCACCACCACCATTGCCTCCTGTATTTGAAGTTCCTACATTTGTGTTTTGTGCCTCTGAGCTGGAATTTTTAGGCACTTCAGATGTATCAGCTTGATTTGTTATTGTTTTGCTGGTTAGAACTTCATTTGTATAGTTACCACTGGAGCTGAAGATGTAGTCTATCTTGGTCTTCTCAGCTTAAATCTTGTATCAGGATCTTCTGTTAATGTATTTCCTGTTGATCCTGAAACATCTTCATAAGATTTGTTAATACAGTTAGTAACTAAATCAAGATCAAATAGACAGTTTGGACCAGAACCTTTCACATAGGGTGTGTGCTCATTGAAGATCATATTGGCTGATTTTTCAACTACTCCAGTTCTAAGATTGTATACTCTATAATCCTTGGCTTAGGAAGAGTATCCAATAAAGTGTTCATCATCTAATTTCTCAGCAAACTTGCCTACTTGATCTTTGGTATTCAAGATGGTGCAGGGACATCCAAATGATCGGAGAAAACCAATGAAAGGCTTTCTCTTGTGCCACAATTCATAAGGAGTCTTACCATGAGTCTTGACTACTAAAACTCTATTGTGCACATAGCAGGCAGTGTTGTCTGCCTCTTCCCAGAAGGTAATGGGCAGTTTAGAGTCAGACAACATGGTTCTTGTAGCCTCAATAAGTGTCCTGTTTCTCCTCTCAGCAACTCTATTTTGCTGAGGGGTCCTGGGAGCACTATATTGTCTTGTAATACCCTTTTCATCACAAAATGTATCAAGGATTTGATTCTTGAATTCAGTTCCTTGATCACATCTTATGATCTTGACCTTGTGATCAATTTTATTCTCAACTTTTAGAATGAAGTTCTTCAAGATCTCAAGGGTTTATAAATCCTTAGTTCTAAGGAAGAATACCCAAGTGAACCTTGTGAAATCATATGTGATCACTAAACAGTATGAGGTCCTTCTTAGACTCATTACACTGGTGGGGCCATAGAGATCCATGTGTAATAAGTGTAGGGGTGTACTGATTGATTTCTTTTCCTTTTGCTTGTGAGACACCAAGTGCTATTTACCTTTTAGGCATGCAACACAGTGATCATCACTTGTAAACACTTCTTTGGCATTCCATTTACCAAGTCATTCTTAATTAGTTTATTCATGTTCTTGAAGTTTACATGACATATTCTTTAATACCAAAGGAAAGACTCATCACTATTGGCCTTGGATAGAAAGCAAGAAATTTCTCCTGAAGGGGATATTTCCTACAAATCCATCTTGTACATGTTCCCTTTCCAGGGTGCTCTAAGAAGGATATGCTCTTGAGGAATGACCACCCCGGGCTTAAGAATAATGCACTGATGCTCAGTAAAGAGCATGTTATGTCTCTGGTCACAAAATTAGGATACACTTAGTAAATTATACCCAAGCTCCTTAACAAAGTTTACCTTTTCAATGCTAAGCTTACTATTTATGACCCTGCCCCTTCCTGTAATATAACCACCAGCATCTCCTCCAAAAGCAACTGGCCCTCCATCAATTTTCTCAAAGTTTTAAAGTAGAGAGCCATTGCCTGTCATGTGTCTAGAACAACCTCTGTCAATGATCCATACATTTCTTTTGGTCTTCAGCTATTTCTGCATAATTAAAGGAGAGTTAGTCACATTTGGAAACCCAAGACTCATTGGTCTTGGGCTCTTCAAAATGAACTTAAGACAATGCAATAGTAATTGATCCTATACTGAGACTATAGGGATCACTTGCTGTTGTTAGTGAAGAATTTTTAGCCACATGGTCTTCCTTTATCTTCCACACCATCTTTGGAAGATTAGACTTGACCTTCAATGCTTCAGGAGTTTTGAAAATTTTGATAGCTTTGGAGACTGGCCCTTCGGAAGATATTGCTTTAACTGCAACAAGCTTTAGTGCTTCGAAAGCATTCCTTTCTTTCGAGACCAAATTTTCTTCCGAAGGCAAATTTTCACTTACCTGCATTTTCATTATGGAGCTTTCGAAAGAAACACATATTTCTTTAGAAGCTTTCTTCTTCTTGTTCTTCTTAGAAGTCTTCTTCTTTGTTATGTTGACAGTACTCTTAGGATTGTAGAGGCAATCCTTAGCAAGATGAGAGGTATTGCCACACATAATGCAGTGCATATGCTTCCTTCTGAGAGCCTTCTTATGAATGGAAGACTGAGATTGATCACTTTCCATCTCCATACCCATCTTTGCAGATGTTGTGGCAGGCTTCCTATGGTGAAGCTTGCCTTTGGAAGTGGATGGTTCATGCTGTGTAGTAGTGTTACACAACTGCTCAGTTTTCATTCCTTCACACGGATGAGTTGAACATGTACTTGAACTCTTGGTACTAGAGTTCAGAGTTATGTTCTTCCTCTTGGACATAGTCATCCCTGACTTCTTCCTCTCCTTAGGAGTGCAGCGACCCATGGTAGGATCTATGGATGGCAGCTCATCTTGACTACCTCCTCTTCATCCTCTTCATCACTAGGATCTATGGATGGCAGTTCATCTTGACTAGTTCTAAACCTGGGAGATCTTACAGAAAGTAGAGTGTGTGAAGGAGCTATCTTAGTAGATCCCAGTCCCTTTTGTTCTGGTAACACACTTTGGAATATAGGGATGAGGATATGATGTTCTTGAAGGTCTCTTCTTCAAGAACATGTTTTTTTGCCTTGGCTTTG
This sequence comes from Flaveria floridana, assembly GCA_018326465.1. NCBI lineage: Eukaryota > Viridiplantae > Streptophyta > Magnoliopsida > Asterales > Asteraceae > Flaveria > Flaveria floridana. The sequence continues at coordinate 1,492 of BJCO01379865.1, read as the reverse complement.
CTGATCACTAACTCAATTTGGCATTCAGTTAACTTAGTAATGAGATCTTTGATTTGAGTTCTGTAGTTGGTATGCTCATGTTTTAGAGTTGAAATGGTTTTCTTTATGTCTTCTATTTTTAACTTATACTTATTCTCAACTCTTTTCAAAGTTATAGGACCTGTATGTATTAACTTTAGCAATGCATTATGGGGTATAAAGATATTCTAATATCTTGGCTTCATCTAGATCTGCTATCAGTGCTTGGTTTGTCGACACATCTTCTACCTGGAAACTCCAATCAAAGTCTCCTTCTCCAACAGCAACTACAGCTTGGTGCTTGGGCTTCTCAGTGTGTGGAGTTCCCTCTGTGTAGTTTGGCTTGGGTTTTGCTTGGCCACCATTTGTCCTGGGTGCCTTGCACTCCCTGGCAAAGTGACCCATTTTATTATAGTTATAACACTTCACCTTGCTTTTGTCCAGCCCAAACTTTCCACTAGATACATTTCTAGGAAACTTTCTCCCTATCCTCTTGTAGAACTTCTTGGCTCTGTGAGTGAGAAGAGCCATTTGTTGAACTATCTCCATGTACTCCCAGGCCATCTGGATGGATACAGTCCAGGTCTTCAAGGGTGAAGAGAAAGTTGCTTGTGCTTTCATCATGAGACATAAAGGCATGTGATGAGCTTGTCTCTTAGAATGGGCTTCCTTGGATGTAGCTCTTCCTTGGTGTCTCAGGGAAGGTGATGAAAGGGCCCTTGGGTGTGTTGTCAGGATAAGAGATGAAATGGTGTTATGAATCTGTACAATCCCTTTCAACCACATGAAGGGTAGAACTCTTTTGATTGCTGGAGCTACCAGATGAGTTTTGCATGTTCATCTCTATCTGCTAACCGCTGAGTATGCCATACAACTTAGTGAGAGTAAGTATCTTGAGATTTTCAGTCCTCTTAATGACCACATAGTAATGTGTCCATTTTCTAGAAAGAGAGGACATGAATTTTCTCACAGTATCCCTACTCTCAAGTTTCACTCCAACATCCGCCAGAGTATCCATAATCTTAACAAACCTGAAGTATTGTTGAGTCATGGTTTCACTTGTTTGATAGATGAAATTCTCAAATTGCTACTTCAGAAGGTCCTTCTTGTTTTCTTTGACATCTGTAGAACTTTCATACATAAGCTTCAGTGCATCCTAGAGCTACTTAGAAGTTTTGCCATTCTTGAAGCCTCTGTAAATGGCATTTGGAGGGCAGTCATGGCTTTCTGTTGGACCAAAAGAACCAATGAGCCAAGATCAGGAAAACCTCTAAGTCCCACATGCCACTACTACAACTGCTGAAGACTCCCATCAGTTACAGTGCTCTCTTGCTTGATTGTCAGACTCGAGAGCATCTGAAGACTTCCATCAGCTATTGTGTTCTCTTGCTTGAATGTCAAACTCGAGAGCATCTTAGCTCCAGCCTCAGCTGTTATGACAAAGTCTGAAGAACAAAGCATGAAGATCAAAGAA
>BJCO01379806.1:0-15223 GCA_018326465.1 Flaveria floridana | reverse complement strand
TGAGAGATAATATATAGAAGTATCTTGAAAACCATTTCTTGTGTTCTTTACTTATTATATTATTATCAACTGAGTTCTTGATTCTGCATTCATCAAACGAGTGATACTTATCGAGTTTGTGAGAAACACTAAGTGTTGAGAGACTTATATCGATCCTGCAATTGTTATCAGAGCATCCAGGCTCTTGATTATGAGATCTAACCATCCCAAATCACCCTTGTTTCTTCAAACTCACTCACTCAACCAAAATGGCCCTTAAGTAGAGGTCTGCTGAACCAGAAATGGGAACCATGACCAAAGCTCCCATTATCACTCCTGATAACTTCAGACGCTGGTGTCAACGCATCGAAGGCTTCATCAAGTATCAAGACTCTCATATGTGGAAGTCCGTTACTCATGGACCATACATACCAAAAGTGGCCTCACCAACTGGGAATGGTGCCATGATTGAAAAGGAAGTCGAAGATTACTCTGATGAAGACTACAAGAAGATGGACATTGATTGCAAAGCTATGACATTTTGCTCACTGCCATACCAAACTCCATTATGGCAGGCTTTAAGCATTGTAAAACAGCCAAGGAACTCTTTGATGCTTTGAAATTAATGTACTCTGGTTCCACGGAATCCAAAGAATCCAAGAAGGATGCTCTGAAGCAACAGTTCGAGAATTTCACCTACATTGATGGTGAAACCTTGAGCCAACAATACTTCAGATACATGGATCTGATAGCATCTCTGCAATCCATGAGTGTGACTCTTGAAAAGAGAGTCATGGTAAGGAAATTCATGAGTGCTCTTCCTTGTGAGGACTTTCTGTTGTGTTTTTATCAGGAGATCTGAAAACCTTGGAACACTCACTATGACTGGACTGTATGGAATCCTTGATGGATACCGTATGGAGATGGATAATCTGAACAAGCGGCAGATGAATGGCAGCTCAACCCCTCCTGTCAGCAATGCTCTACATGTTGCTAAAAGTGCAAGAACTCAATAGCCCCCGGTGCACCTAACCTACAACCAGCAACCATCATGCTATCTGGGCCTTACATCACTTTCCATGAGATCAACAAGCTCAACAAGGTCCTTTTTAGGAAAATTGTGCTTTTGTCTCAGGAAAGGAACACTCTTGTGATTTCCAGTTCTGTTTTGATGATCTGGAGTGTTTTAGCCTAGATGATGTTGAATACCTGGACATTGTCCATCAAATGGCTCTCCTTACCTACAGAGCAAAGAAGTTCTACAAGAGAAATGGAAGGCAATTCCCTCAGAACCCAACAAACAACAAATTTGGGTTTTACAAGGCAAAGGCTAAGTGTTACAACTGTAACCAACTTTGTCACTTTGTAAGGGAATGCAAAGCTCTAAGATCCAATCTTGGAGCAAGTCAAGCCTCCCAACATCATGCTACCACACAAGCTATATCCAAGCCAACAGAGCAAACCGTAGCTGTTGCTCAAGAAGTTGATTGGAGCTTTATGGTGCAAGATGTCACTCGTGCTCAAGCTCTCATGGCCGACACAGATGATACCAAGGTATATGAACATCTTTGTACTCCTGACTGGGCAGCTAAGGTTAAGTTGTACCAAGACTACAACTTGAAACTTAAGTCTAATATTGAGTCTTTAAACATACTAAAAGTTGATTTTAAAAGAGCAGAATCTGACTATAAACTAAAAATTGAAGAGTTAGAAAACACTGCATCTACTTTAAAACATGAGCATTCCAACTACATGGCTCAAATAAAAGACTTAATTTCAAAGTTGACTGAGGCTCAAGCCCAGCTAGTAATAACTGAGGCTGAAGCAAAGAAGTATGCTATCCCGGAGCATAACTTCAACACCATTCTTGCATCAACCTCTCACTCAAAGAAATGTTATCAAAACAAGAGTGGGTTGGGAACCAAAACTGCTCCACCACATTCCTAAATGTCCGTTAGACAACCAAGATGTGGTACTGATGAGCAAGAGGTTCCAACTGTTAACCCACTTCTCTTTGAGAAGAAGAGTGAGGTAACAATGGTTACCACCACCACCATAGAGAAGGACAAGGTAGAAAACCTTATGCCCTCAGTTGAAGACAAATCTCTGACCACCAAACAAAGAAAGAATAAGATTCAAGCAGCCAAAAGAACTGCTAAGAAGGTGGCTGAGTCCAAAATGAAAATTGACCCAAGGCAAAAGGGTGTTTTCATTGTAGCTGGATTCCAAGTGGCTGGAAGCTCAGATTCAGGACAGGAGTACAGTACAAGTACTCCTATCCAACTAAAGGATCTGAAGAAGAAATGGAAAGCTGTTGAGGCGAAAGCCAACACTGATTGCATAATGTGTGGCCTGCATAATCATGTGGCCAAAGATTGTTTCTACAATCCTGCAAGCACATATTATGCAAACAGGGTTAAGAAAGGAGCAACCAAGGAAGGCCTCACATTTGGACCACACAACAAGGTTCAAATATTGAAGAAATGGAAGCAAGCTTCCTAAGCTAAGTTGCTTTCAAAAGAAACATCTTCTTCCAAAAGGAATATAGCTTCAGAAGGCAAACCAAAGAAAGTTTCGAAGAACAAGAAATCCCCTTTCAAACCTTCCAAGAAGAAGACTACTTCGGAAGAGAAGGATGTGAAAGCTTCTTCCAAAAAGAAAGAAGCTTCAAAAGAATGCTCTGCTGCCCAAGCTTCATCAAGCTCATCTTCATTGATCAACCAAAGGATGGAATGGAAGATCAGAGAAGATGCTACAGCCCAAACCTCCTCTTCTCAAACCACTATTAAACCCCCATGCTTATACCTTTTGTTTAATAATATTATCATCATTGGAAGAACCCAAGACCAACAAGGCTGGGGTTTCCAATAAAAACTAACTGTTTCACCTTTTGTGCAGGGACATCCATATGATAAAATTGGAAACATTTGGATTGTGGATAGTGGATGCTCCAGGCACATGATAGGGAATATATCTCTCCTTCAACAATTTTAAAATTTTGGCAGAGGTCCTGTTCAGTTTGGTGGTGAAGCCGGAGGATACATTTCTGGTAGAGGTAATGTGTCCAATGGTAAGTTTAACAATTGACAAAGTACACTTTATCAAACAGCTTGAACACAATCACTTAGTGTTTCTCAGTTCTATGATCAAAAGCATCAACTGATTTTCACAGGACATGAGTGCATTATCCTCAAACCTAGGATGACAATTCCTAAGGAATTGGTGCTTCTTAGATCTCCTAGGAAAGGGGATATGTACAAGCTAGATATGAACAATGCTTCCCCACTGGGTGAAGTGTCATGCTTTCTTTCCAAAGATAATAGTGACGAGTCAACTCTTTGGCATAAAAGAATGTGCCATGTTAACTTTAATACAATGAATAAATTGGCTAAGAATAACTTGGTACATGGTATGCCTAAAAAGGAGTTTTTCTGTAAGGACAACTATATTGCTTGTCTGAAAGGAAAGCAACACAGGGCATCCCCTAAATCCAAAGAAGTTAACTCTATCACTACTCCATTACACTTAGTGCACATGGATCTATTTGGTCATACAAGTATAATGAGCATTGGAAGGAAATCATTTGTGATAGTTGATAATTTTACTAGATTTACATGGGTATTCTTCTTAAGAACTAAGGATGAAACTGCTAAAACATGTTCTTAAGATAGAAAATCAAATTGATCACAAGGTAAAGATAATCAGAAGTGACCAAGGGACTGAGTTTAAGAATTAAGTTCTTGACTTATTCTGTAACTCAAAAGGGATTACCAGACAATATAGTGCTCCTAGAACTCCTTAATAGAATGGTGTTGCTGAGAGGAGGAACAAGACACTTATTGAGGTTGCAAGAACTATGTTGGCTGATTCAAAACTACCTCTAACTTTCTAGGCAGAGCAGTCATCACTGCATGCTATATCCAGAACAGGGTTCTCATTGTTAAGCCCCATGGAAAAACCCCTTATGAGTTATGGAATGAGAGGCCACCGTTCATTGGCTTTCTAAGGTCTTTTGGCAGTGATACACCATACTTAACATAAAGGACAATTTCGCAAAATTTGCTGACAAGTTAGATGATGCTATCTTTGTTGGATACTCCTCAAGCTCCAAAGCCTATAGAGTATACAATATTAAGAACCAACAATTTGAGGAGTCATTCAATATTGTGTTAATGAGCACACTCCATGTATTAAGGGGATTGGCCCTGAATATATCTTCAACTTAGAATTGTTTCCCAACTATTCTTAACAATCTTGTGAGAATGTTTTAGCTAGAACAGGAACTCAAAGTGACTCTGGTGATGATCAATTATTTGAGTTGCCTAGACCTATTCCATACTTTCCAAGAAGAAATGAAGAACAAGCTCCCACTACTGTAAGTCCTAAAAGTCTGAATATTTCAGGAAATAACAGAGCTTCAACTAGTTGTCAACAAAATGAGCATCAAACCTTATTAGATGACAACTCCATTTCTCAACACCAAGCTGATGAAGATAGCTATCTGGACGAACAGGCAATCTGATGTGCTATCTTATAGCAAAACATCATTGATGTTGTCACTCATTCATTCAATCAGTCCTCACTGAATGAAAGAGAGACATCAGCTAGAACCAATGTTGGTAATCCTGATATTAATCATTCAAACCAGGATCTATTTATGCAACTAGATGTGATTCCCAGGATCAGGATTGATAACACTCATCCAGCTGAAAACATCATTAGGGAAGTCTCAGAAAGTGTGAGAACTAGGAGACAAATTCACAATGGGAATGTCTGCTTGTACTCATGCTTTCTCTCTCAAATGGAACCCAAAAAGGTGGAAGAATTCCTCAGGGACAACAATTAGGTTGAATCAATGCAAGAGGAATTGCTTCAATTCAAAAGGCAAAAGGTGTGGAGTCTATGTCCACTACCACCTGGCCAAGTCCCTATGGGTATAAAGTGGGTGTTCAGGAACAAAAGAGATGATAGTGGTTTGATTATCTTAATTAAGCTAGACTTGTGGTTCAAGGATACATACAAGAGGAAGGAATAGATTACACTGATGTGTTTGGACCTGTTGCAAGACTTGAAGCTGTAAGAATCTTCCTTGCCTTTACTGCTTCCAAGAATTTAACAGTTTATCAACTTGATGTCAAATGTGCATTCTTGTATGGGAACATCGACAGAGAAGTGTATGTGTGTCAACCACCTGGTTTTGACGACCCACAACACCCCCATTATATGTGCAAACTAGATAAAGCTCTCTATGGACTGCATCAGGCACCAAGGCTATGGTATGAGACATTGTCTCAAGTTATTCACAAGAATGGCTACACCGGAGGCACCATAGACAAGACATTGTTCATAAGAAAATCAGGGAAGGACATGTTGATGACATCATATTTGGTTCATCAAATGACCAAATGTGCAAATACTTTGAAAGCATCATGAGGAAGAAATTCGACATGAGTTCCATGGGAATGATGGATTTCTTCCTAGGGATTCAAGTTAAATAGATGGAAAATGGCTTCTTCAAAAATCAATCTAAATATGTCAAGGACATTTTAGAAAGATTTAAAATGAAGGATTATAAACCAGCCAAGACACTTATACAAAGAATTCACAATCTTTGTCCTTACTTGGAGGGGGAGGATACTAACTAGCATCAGTACAGGGCAATTATTGGATCTCTAATGTATCTCACTGCTAGCAGACGTGATATCATGTTTGCTACATGCTTATGTGCAAGATATCAAGTTGCTCCCAGGGTGTCCCATCTAATTGCTATCAAAAGAATACTTAGATATCTTAAAGGAGCTCCCAAGTTGGGCCTTTGGTATCCTAAGAACAAAGACTTCAACCTTTATAGTTACGCTTACAATGATTATGGAGGCTATAACATCAACAAGGAATCCATATCATGAGGATGTCAATTTATTGGTGGAAGGATCATCTCCTGGCAATGTAAGAAGCAGTCATGTGTCTCTACATCAATTGCTGAGGCTGAATACATCGCTGCTGCTAGCTGCTGTGCTCAACTGCTATGGAATCAAAATCAGATGTTAGAATATGGCTTCAACTTCATGGAGACTCCCATCCACATAGACAATAAGAGTGCTATCTCCATCACTAAAAATCCAGTTAAGCACTTCAAGACAAAGCATATCGACATCAGGTATCATTTCATTAGGGATATTAATGAGAAAAACCTGATCAAATTATCAAAGTTGACTCAAATGAACAATATACTGATTTGTTCACCAAAGCTTTTGATGAACAAAGATATAAGTATTTAATTATGGCTATTGGGATGATAAACATTGACTAATTATTTTGCACAATATGTTAAGTCTAATTTGTTTATTTACAATCTAAGCCCTGCTACATAAGGCATCTGTTCAAATTGTTGAAGTGTAATCTCTTACGAAGAGAAATTTACCCTTGAAAGAGATTCTTAATCTTCTTCTGAAGGAAAATTCCTCTAATCCACAATTATCTTCCGAAGAGGTCTAACCCTCGGAAGACAAATTGATCATTGATCAACTTCATTCCGAAGGATACTTTCCTCTTCTCTTGGAAGCATTTTTATCTCTTTGGAAGCAAAATAGTCTTTATGATAAATTTTGCTTCGGAAGCAAAAATTGCCTCCAGAAGATAATCAGGAGAGAGAAACCTAAAATTTCTCTCGAAAGCATTTATTGTTAGAAGAATATTTTAAAATTGCAACGGAAACATTTGGGCCCATAGTGTCAAATTTTAAAAGTAAGATTTAATGGAAGATTGTTAGAGTATTTTTAATAAAACATCCTTACCATCTCTGTCAAATCAGGCCGCATAGTGTCATTTCACCTTATCGGTTTGATCTTCTACCCTACTTTTAAATGTCTCCAACTCTCTTTTCTACTCTCTTCACCACTGTAAAAGCCCTAGCTTACTGTTTCCTCTATCATCTTCAAACTCGAATTCAATCCTTCTTAAAATTCTCAAACAATGGCTCTAAACCCTTAACATAACCAAATTGCTATCCTTGATTCATCTATGGATAGTGATATTGCTCAAATCATTCAGTTCCTTACATAGTCTATATACCTTCCCGCTCTCACAATGAACCTTACCATCTACTCTAACCATATGTCCGAATTTTGGACAAATGGTCATAATGAAATCATCAACAATGAAAGGGTAATTCGGTCAAGAGTCTGTGGACAAGAGATAGTGGTGAGTGAAACCACCATCAGGGAACACTTTGAACTTCATGATGCTGGAGCTCCAACTAAATTCCCAAGACCTGACCTGGAAGACACCTACACTAGAATAGGCTATGGAGGTGATGTAAGTAAGTCCACTGTGCTTAAATTCAACTTCTCTTATAACTGGAAGTATTTACTACACATCATCCTTCATAGTCTGTCTAACAAATCAGGAGGGTGGGATCAAATCCCTTATGAACTAGGCTGTCTAGTTCATGGGTTGGTTTAAGGCCTGAGGTTTAACTCCTCTACGTTTGTTTTGAATAATTTGAGGGGAAATCTCATCAAGAACACATTCTACATGTATCCTCACTTTATTCAACACTTCATCAACTGTGAATTGGACCTAGACAGACTAGAATATAAAGAAATTCTAGTGGTTCCTCAAATGAGGCCAAGTATCTTCCGAATGTTGAAGAAAATATCTACCAACTTCACTGGAAGGTTTACTTCACTACTTCCAGGTATGCTTGAGCCAATGGCTCCTAGTGACATCCCTGCTCAACCAGCAGGTGGTGAACCCACACAAGACATCACCACTTTAATACCAAAGGCTTCCCTCCCTATCAAACGCCTTTACCAGAGACATTCCAAACGAACCCTTGTTCAATCTACTCTGATTGAACAAGCACCACCTGTTTAACCTAAAAAGGCTAGAGTGGAACACAGGGCTCCCACTCAGCCAGAGGTCCAACTTTCCTCTCCCATTGACCTCAATATCAGTATTGAGTCTCCTCAGTCTTAATCTGATGAGCCCATAACCCAAACCTCAAGCCCTCAGGATGAGTCACAATACTCTCCTGAGTAGCCAAAAAGGGACAGTCACATCACTGGCTCAAAGCCATTAGATGTTGACCTAGGTCCCGGGTTATTAGGTATACCCTCCATATCCTTCACTAACCTTTTAACCCAACCTAATGAGGATTTCATGTTCCCTTAAAGCTATGAAGTTGATCTACCACACCACTCTTTAGATCAACAGAGCCAAAGGGAACCTCTGATCTCTGACCCACATCAGCAACCCTTAACTGAGGTGAGTCCCACCAGTATGTAAGGGACTTATGTAGGCCCAGCTGCCATTACTCAGAGTCTTTCATTGAGCTCTCAGGACAGTGGTAACATCAATGAGTGTAACACCTGAAATTTTGTCTAAATGAAAGAAAGAAAATAAAAAGAAAAGAAAAGGGAAAGCTTCTTGAAAGAAAAAGAAAAGAAGCCAAAGTGGAGGGACTAAAGTGTAAAAAGGACAAAACTCTATTATTTTATTATTACTATAAGTATGGCAGCCCATAACAACCTCTATTTTGCTATTTTGTCGACCAAAAGAGAAGAAGAAGAAGAATTGATTTCTTCCGTTTTTAGAGAGAGAAAGTAGCTGTTTGGCCTAAGGTAAGTGTTTTATGAGTCTTTGGTTTGGTTTTTATGGATTTTTTTCCGTGAAACCGAGTTCTACATGTTCTTATGTGTGTATATGTGCTCGGTTGGGTGTTTTTGATAGGTCTAGGTGTTAGAAATCTTTGAAAGGTTGAATTTGGTGGAGAGGTGTTTGGAAGCAGTAAAGGTGAGTTCTAGACCCCATATTTTATATGTTTTAAAGGTTTTTGGGGCTAAAAATGCATGTAAAATCATTTTTATAAATGTATTATGTGTAACTGTATGTACTTGTGCATGTGTTTAAATGTTTGAAGGTTATAGATGCTTGGTTTGATGTTTGGGATAGTTGTATAAGCTTAGAACATGTGAAGATGTTGTTTGGGACTGATAAATATATTAGAATTTCATAAGTTGGTGGTCATGCGCCCAAACAGGGCATATGCGCCTGAAAATATGACTTGGAAAGTCTAAGTATATGATGATGCACCCAAACAGTAGTCCATGCGCCTAGAAATGCCTTAGAAATTTCTAAGTGAAAGCTGACGTGCCTAAATAGTACCCATGCGGCCAAGAGGTTTATGTGCCTAAGTGTTGAAACGCCTAAGTGAGGCTCATGCACCTGCATAGTGGAGAAACGCCCAAACAGTCCTCATGTGCCCAAATAGTGCCCATGCGCCCAAACACTTAGAAAAATTTTCTGAATTTTTGGAAAAACCAGAATTTTAGGGTCCGACCCTAGTTTGACTTATGGACTATTTTGGTCTATTATAAGCATGAATATGTAAGGGTCTATGAATAGAATATGCATGATAAATGTATGATATGTATATGTGTATAAAGTGTTATCTTTTAATGATTTTCAAAACGTATAAATTATATTATAATATACGTTAAGTATTATGTTATGACTTTATGTAGTATGATGAATGAATGAATGAACGTAAAGTATAACATAACAAAGTGAAAGATAAAAAAGATGAAAAGTGAAACGTAATGAAAGAAAGGAAAGGCTTGCAAGCAGAATAGAAGGAGGATCACAAATCATAAGAGTTGTCAGCTCAACTGTGTGTATTATAGCATGCGATTTTGGCTAACCCATGAGGGTTCACACACAGGGGAATCAGTCTTGGTGACTGATCCATAGTACAAAATAGGATCCTTGTCATTCAACTCCGGAAATAATGAGGCTTTGTGGCCGGAATGGTGGCTTCGGGCCACGGGCTTTGTGCCAAATAGTGATGAGGCTTTGTGCCCAGAATGGTCGCTTCAGGCCACGGGCTTTGTGCCAAATAGTAACTAGTCTTTGTGCCCGGAATGGTGGCTTCGGGCCATGATGGGGAAAAGTTTGACAGGATCTAGAATCAGTACGAAATGAGCGAAATGATAAAGTAAGAAACGAACGATAACGAAAGATAATGATAAAGTACGAAACGAATGATAACGAAAGATAGTGATAAAGTTCGAAACGAATGATAACAAAAGCTAATGATAAAGTACAAAATGAACGAATAACTGAGATAAGTAATAAAGATTAAGGTTATGCCTTGTTATATGTACAATGAATGCTTACGTACAAAAGTAAAGAAAGTATTTTCTTGTATGAACTGTATAAAGTATTTTGATACTTACAAAACTAGAACTCACTCAGCAACGCTGACTTTTATGCATTTTTAGTTGGCAGGTAATGTTGCTGAGGATGGCACACGGGGAGGGTAGTCGGTAGGACAAGACTGGCACCCATTCACACATAATATTATTGTTGTTTTGTAATGCAATTGAACGATGCTTTTGTAATTTAACAATGTTGTATTGCATAACAACAGTAATTATCAATAAAATGAATGGCTTTTGTTAAACTTATTTCCACTGCTTACTTTATGAATTATATATTATATATGAAATGATATGATGATTGACCAACTGTGAGGTGCCCAGGAACGGGGCCTTACAAGTTGGGATCACAGCTAAAGTTTAAGTGAATTGGGTAAAATATTTTCAAAAAACCTAATCTTAAACTTAGAATGGGACTAGGAAAGGGATGCCAGCCCGAGTAGCTACGTGCCATCAGGTATTTCTTTTCTCTAAGTTAATTGGAGTTATGTGTGTGTGCTATTTGATTATGTGCTTATAGTAGATTTAGATATTGATGTAGTCAGGATGGGAATGCTTGGGGTGCGAAGAGTAAAGTAAGTGACTAATCACAACTGGCCACTGTAATTAGGGACTTACTTTACTTAATATAAACTAAGCTATTCCTTGAATGACCGTGTTAGTGTTTGAATCTTATAGAGATTAGAGAATGACTGGAGGTAGATCATCTAAGGCCTGTAGGGTTGGAGTACAGGGAGGATGTGGTGCTGAACCTCGTGTTACTAGGAATAAAGCTAAGACTGCTGAGAGGGCCCGTGAAGAGCCCGAGATGCATCACCAGGAAGGTGGTGATAAGAGTGCAAACTTAAGGGCCTCGGTGAAAGAGTCGGTGGTAGACAAAGTACATCAAGTCATGCAGATGATTCTACCATTTGTAGTGACTGAAGTGATCAAAGCTGTAAGGGAAGATGAGAAGAAAGAGAGGAGAAGGACCACCGGAAGGGAGCAAAGGGAGCGATCAGAGACCGAGACGATTGTCTTGAGTGAGGAGGAAGAGGAAGAAGCTGTGTAGGAAACTACACGTGGTTGTAACTATGTGGCATTTTAGAGATGCAAACCCCCAACATTCGATGGGAATGGCAATGCTGCTGCTGCTCACCGATGGGTGAGGGAGATGGAGGCGGTACTTGATATCAGCGAGTGCCGAGAAGATCAGAAGGTGAAGTTTGCTACCCACTCGTTTATGGACATGACATTATGCTGGTGGGACAATATTGTCCAGGCCGAGGGTAGCAGAGCCGTTGGAAAGATGAGGTGGCCAGAGTTGAAGAAGCTGGTGATCGAGGAATTCTGTCCTCACCGGGAACTCCACAAGATAGAGAGGGAGTTCCAACAGCTGGAGGCAGGCACTATAACACACCAACATTATACCACCAAGTTTAATGAGATGGCAAGGCTGGTGCCGGATCAGGTGACGCCGGTGTCGAGGAAGATCAAGAAGTATATTCAGGGACTGCCAGCTGACATCCGTAGGCATTTGATCACTGCCCGGCCGGGTACCTTTTGATCGGTGGTAGACCTGGCGGGTAGGTTGTATAATAAGAGGGAGGTGGTAGTAGTCGAGGTCAAGAAGACGGGTGATGGTGACAAAAGCAGGGGCAGGAAAAGGTTTGGACGTGGTGGTTTCACTCCAAATAACAAACAGAGGAAAGTGGAACCTCAACCTCCACCACCAAACGACCCTCCATCTCCATTTGATATTCCATCTACACCTCCACCACAACCAATTCCTCAATCACAGCCATTTTCCCCTTCCCAATCATCCCAGACTAACTCTTTAACTCAATCAAATCCTTTAACTCTTAACACCAATTTCAAAAACCTAAAAGACCACCCACATGACTACATCATTGGTTCCATTACTGATGGTGTGAGGACACGAAGTCAATCTGGATTGATAAATGAATGTCTCTATGCATGTTTCTTATCTCAAGTTGTACCTAAAAATGTCACAGCAGCACTTCAGGACCCAAGTTGGGTAGAATCTATACAAATGGAGCTTCACCAATTTAGGAAACTGAAGGTTTGGAAATTGGTTGATCTTCCTCAAAATAAGTTTCCCATAGGGACTAAATAGGTGTTCCAAAACAAACCTGATGATCAAGGAGTCATTATCAGGAACAAATCTAGGCTGGTTGTTCAAGGATTTGCTCGAGAGGAAGGTACTGATTATACTGAAGTGTTTGCTCCAGTTGCTCGCATTAAAGCTATCAGAATCTTTCTTGCTCATGCCGCTCACAAGAACTTTAAGGTCTTTCAAATGGACGTTAAATGTGCATTTCCTCATCAAAACATTGATGAGGAGATATATGTCTATCAGCTTCTAGGTTTTGAGGATCTAGATTTTCCAGATAAAGTGTACAAGCTTGATAAATCCTATACGGATTACATCAAGCACCTCGTATCTGATATGAAACCTTGACACTATATCTGCTCAGCAAAAGGTTTTTCTCGTGGCACCATAGATATGACACTATTCAAGAAAGAAGTTCATGGTGAAACGCTGATCGTTCAAGTGTACGTTGATTACTTCACTTTTAGGTCAACCGATGAGAAACTATGTAAAGAATTTGAAGAAGTGATGAAGGATCGTTTTGAAATAAGTATGATGGGGGAGTTATGCGTTTTCTTGGGATTACAGGTTGAACAAAACCCTGATGGCATTCTGATTCATCAAGAAAAGTATTTCTGGAGATTCTTAAGAAATTCAAGATGGATGATGCTTCTCCTGAACTTATCCCATTCACTGCTTAAACTTTCTTAACTCCGGATGATAATGGGAAACCCGTCGATGCTCATCGTTATCGTTCTATGATTGGGTCTCTCATGTATCTCACTGCGAGTCTCTCGGACATTCTTTCACCGTGTGCTACTGTGCTCGTTATCAAGCAAATTCAAAGGATGAAAAGGCTGATAAACGTATTTTTCGATATCTCAAAGGACCCTCCCATTTAGGCCTTTGGTATCCGAAAGGAGGAAACTTTGATTTGCATGCCTATTCTGACAGTGATCACGGAGGATGCAAGATGAACCAAAAATAAGTCACCGGTTGATGCTAGTCTCTTGGAAATTGTCTTGTTTCATGGCAAAGCATGAAGTAGACAACTGTATATTTATCTACAGGTGAAGCTGAATATGTTGCTGCCTCAAGCTGCTACCGTCAAGTGTAAGGCCCCGTTCCCGGGTCGCTTACAGTTGGATCCTCATCGCTCTTAAAACATATAATTTCATTAACTTAAATAAAACATGCAGCAGAAACTTTGAAATAACTTTTCGTTTTACTATATAAATGCTTTTACCAGTTAATACAACGTTTATCAATTACAAAATATATATTGTTGCATTACATCACAAAAGCATTATACAAAAGAATGTCATCCCAAAAGAGCTGAGTAGCCGCCTCGTGCCATCCTCAGCAACACTACCTGCCAACTGGAAACACATAAAAAGTCAGCGTTGCTGAGTGAGTTATAGTTTTATAATAAAACATACTTTTCTTTCGTTAATCCGTTCTTTACATACATGCGGTCACACAACATACGTACACATAGATAATATCATTATTATCTTTATCATTCATTCATTAGCTTTCGTCATTTACTGATCATCGTTAACATTCGCATTCATTCATAAACTCTTTCTTTCATTCGTACATTTCTTACTTTCATTCATACATTCATTACATTCATTCGTACGTTCATTACGTTCGTCCGTACGTTCATTACATTCATTCGTACATTCATTACTTTCGATGACATGTACAATACCCCGAACATTGTGCACTAGTGCTGGTGCTAGACCTGTGGTAATTAATCATGAACATTGTGCAAGAAGCTGATCCAGTCACCTAGGGCAAGTACATGCACCACTTATCTTTCCTCTTTCCTTTTAGATCAATGCCATGTGCTATACCCCGAACATTGTGCACGAGTGCTGGTGCTGGACCTGTGGTAATTAAATCACGAATATTGTGCACGATGTTGATCCAGTCACCTAGGGTAAGCGGCAAGGATCCCGTACATATGGTCAATCACAAAGATTGGACCCCAGTATGCATCCTTCGGGGTAGCTAACCCGCACACCATTGAGCTATGCGACTGAGCACCTATGCGACTGGGCTCTCAGTCGTGTGACCTACCATGCGACTGGACCCCAGTCATGCGATTGTACCTCAGTTGTGTGATTGAACCTCAGTCGTCCCTCAGTCGGCCGATTGGCCCTCCAGTCGCCTAGCCTTAACTGGGCGCAGACTGTAGTTCATCCCAAACTGCAGTCGTGATTTTCAACCTCTAAACCCCTTCCAAACTCATTCTAAGCCCAAATCAACCCTCCTAATCCTTAGGAAAGCATACTATGACACCATTCAAGCACACACAAGCCCAAAATCACACTCTAAACACACTATACACAATCACACTCAAATGGGTCAAACACACACATTTTAAAAATGGGTTTCTATGTGTTACAGCCCCAAAATCGGTTAAAAACAAGTAAAATAGGGGTCCTAGAACTCACACAAACTAGAAGAAGATGAGAGCTTAGTTTGGACTTGCTACACGACGAATTTCAAGCCCGAATCGAACCGAATCAACCCTTTCTTCCTCTTTTCTTCCTTTCTCTCTTCTCTCTTTCTTTTATGGCTGAAAGGAGTGTGTGGGGAGGGGGAAATGGGCTGCCCTCTCCCTTATTATGTCCCCATTTGTCCAACTTTCGTGCGTTGGTGAGTTTGGTCCCCCGGTTTTGGACTTTATTTCTTTTTCTCCTTTCTTTGGCTTTAAAGAAAATATCCGGGTGTTACAAGTCCACCCCCCTTATATAGGTTTCGTCCCCGAAACCTGTTATTCCTCGAACAAGTGTGGGTAATGCTGTCTCATTTCCTCTTCAGTCTCCCACGTTAACTCGGATCCCTTCCTGTGCCTCCACTGTACACGCACAAGAGGAACCACTTTATTTCTCAACCTCTTCTCTTTTCGATCGATGATCTCCAC
>BJCO01379794.1:0-22276 GCA_018326465.1 Flaveria floridana | reverse complement strand
TGTTTTATGAACTATGATTGTGCTTTACTTGATGCTTGTATGTGGGACTTTTGGATACCTGCTGATACTTATATCATGATAATTAATTATTTTACGAACTGTTTGTTTTATGTGGATAGATCTATTTGGGGAATCCCCCACACACAGTGGCTCCCGCTACAGGGAGGTACCCCACTGAGATCCTGAGGGATCGTATGTGGCATGTAATACGTTTTGAATAAGAACTATGGTGAACCATCCTGGCAGGAATGGTTCACTGTTTTGAGGCTTGGTTCCTTCCCTCGGGAATATCCGGTTAAACACAAGTTTAGAAGAGGCCAACCGGGGACCAAGTGTAGGGTTGATCGTGATACCCCACGGTGATTGATACTATAATGATGCTTTTAAAATCAAATGAGATTTTTCATAAGCTTTTACACTTGATTCTAAACTTTCAAATGTGGACTTTCAGAGTCCCTTTTGTTTTAAGACTTAAAGCACATATGTTTTGAAAGTCAACTAATGAATTTTAAAGAGGCTTTTGTTTTCTAAAACTTTAACCACTTGAACTCACCAACTTTATGTTGACACAAAATCTTTTTGAGCATGTCTTCAGGTGCAGCTAGGGAGAATAGTTGAGCTATAGAAGTTACCCAAATCTGAAGCAAGATATGAGGGTAGGCGTTGAAGACAAAAGTCGAGCCTAGAAACCTTAGATACTAAATCGTCAAGAAACATTTACCAAGAGATTGATCATGACACCTATAGATTGTAGGTTGAAGCACCTTGTGAATTAGAAACAAAGCCAATATTTTAATGTAAATATCATGTGACACTTTGTAATAAACCATTTAGTTTCCACTGCATTTTGGTTGTTGTTTACTAATCATGACGTCCCGCCTCTCTGGGCCCGGGGTGTGACAGTTTTCATGGTCGAACACGCACGAAATAGAAACGTAAGCACACGTAGGACTCTAATCAACCTTTAGATTAGTTTATTTAGTGCTATATATTCTAAAACAAGACTGAGCATAGAAATCAAGATCTAGGGTTTCTAGAGAAATTACCCGAAAATCGAGGGTTGTCACACAGGATAGGATGCAACATCCCTAAGGGCATCTTGTGCATTAGCAAGCATTATAGCAAGAAGACCATTTAACTTTGCTGCTCAAATTCTTAATGGCCTTGTCTATAACATCATAGAGGTGTGGAACAAATTTCTTATGTTTCTAAGATTCCTGCAGATGATAATAGATGATCTACTGCCTAACATCCCAAGAGAAGGAGCTATTTTACAGCTTATTCACCTCAATGAGTATGTCTTCAACAGGATAAGATCTAGCATTTACCAAGGGGATAAGGTGCATGTACCTCCTTATATGATTGATGATGACATCCCCGTTCCTGAGGAATTTCTTAGAATTCCAGGACAAGATGAACCATTCATGTTATTCCAACAAGCCAATCAACCAGCCCCTATCATTCAACCACAACCAATCATACAACATGAACCAATCATTCAACAACAAGCCATCATGCATGAACCTATCATAGAACAACCACCATTCATCCAAGCCCAAAACGTACAGCCAGATCAACAATATACCACAACAACCTCTAAGTCCACAACCATTTAGCCCACAACCATTCAGCCCTCAATCATTCAGTCCTTAACAAATACATTTTCCCTCTACTGCCCAAGCTTTTCTGATCAGCAAACACTTTCATCTCTTTTGAGATATATAGATAAAGCACTTGCTCAACAAACAAATGAGCATGAAGATGTTGGAACTTCATCTGATGAACCTAAACCTGAACAAGCAACTACTACTACTGAGCATGTTGAACCAAGCAGTGAGATGCTCACAGAAGAAGACATTGAGCACTCCATAGTCTTTCTTTTCACTGAGTATAACAAACTCACTGAAAGATCCAATCAAAGAGCTAAGAAGTTAAAGGAGAAGCTCAAAGAGAAAGACAAGGAGATTGAAAAGCTTGATTCATATCATAATGCACAAAAGCTGATTGTGAAGGTTGTGGAACAACAACTTAATCAAACAAAGAAGAAATTAAAGGAGAAAGATAATGAACTCCTTGTTGCTAAAGATGAGATTGACTACTGGAGCAATCAGTCAATAGCTAAAGAACAGGAGGTTGATGAATTGAAAAAGATCATAGAAGCTTAATCTGAAGAAATTCAAAGATTAAACAGAGAACTTGAATACAATGACACTTAGCTGAATGAGGAAGAACATTCAGCAGATCTTAGTAAAGATCTGAGTCATTCTGAGGAATTATCTAATGAAGCAGAAACAAGTCACTAACAAACTGAACAAAAAGAACTAGCACTGATCATTCCTGAAGAATCACACACAATGGATCAGTTGATCAGTGATGCTAATCCTTATGAAAACATACACTACTCACCCATCTCGAGACAACACTTTCACATTCCTGATCCAATTTCTCAAGAAACAAGCATTGCTCATGATGATCCTCTAACAGACAAACAAAAAGAGTTAATCAAACAATTCGGTGAATCTTTGAGAGATTCATCCAAGGATCAAGCTTCATCATCATTTGAACCTCCTTTCAGTACTAATAAAAGAAAAAGAAGAGGATGTATTTAGCCTCTTTACTCAAACACAAACAACCAGAGGGTGAACAAGAAAAACCTGAATTTCCTCCACTTAAGCTTATAAAAGTTAAAACTAAACCTGTTGAGTTAGATGCTCCACAACCATCATCTAAAGCGTCTACACTAGAAGAGGGGGAGATAGATCAATCCTTTGAACAATAACAAGCTTCCATCATTATCTTGAGTGATTTTGATGCAGAAGATGAAGAAAGGGATGAAGATGAGATCATGCAAAACATCCAAGAGCTCTTC
This sequence comes from Flaveria floridana, assembly GCA_018326465.1. Taxonomy (NCBI): domain Eukaryota; kingdom Viridiplantae; phylum Streptophyta; class Magnoliopsida; order Asterales; family Asteraceae; genus Flaveria; species Flaveria floridana. The sequence goes on along the minus strand of BJCO01379794.1, from coordinate 19,407 downwards.
ACAGATGATCCTCAAACCTTGATAGGAATAGAATTAACAACCAGAGGATTCCTTATGACTCTTTCATACATCTTAACCTGTCTGAGGTTAAAGACTTGCTTCAAGACTTTCAAGAGGTCATGTAAAATGAATAAGAGCAAACAGACAAGAGATACAAAGAAATTAAAGACAAACAAGACCTTGAAAAGACTCTTCCCAAAGATCCTCAAATATAGAAGATAACCTACTCAAGCTCCTCCTGAACTTATCATCAAGCTCCTCCTGAACTTCATGAAATAGAAGAACCAAGACAATTCATGCCTCATAGGCTATGGCCTGAAGGTAATGAAGTTCGGGAGATGATAAACGAGAAGACAAATTTTGTCAAGCTGTATGATAAAATCACACTCACTGTAGATGCTAATGAAAGAAAGATAGTGGCATGGAAATATGATGAAATCTGGGATGCTGTCCTAATTAAAAGAGTATCTGGACTTGTCCGGTACTTATTGTTGGACCCTGAAAGGATCATACATGCCAATTCAAGTAGTGGATGATGGTTGTTCTGTTGAAATCTCCCTAAGTCCAAGAACCAATGCGGATAAAGAATCTGCATCAACAAAAGAAGACAAGTGTCGGCTGTCAGCATTTATACATGCGGATGACCAAAGAACAAATGCTGACAAGTATTTGTTCTTCCGCATTAACAAATGGGGACGGTCGAACAAATGCTGCCAAAGGATTTACACATCCGCATTAACTAATGCGGATGCTCAGCAACAAATTCGCTAAGTGTTTGTTCATCCGCATTTGTCAATGCTGATGACCAAACAGTAATGTGGTTGAAGAAAAACAAATGTTGATGAAGTTCAACACATCCACATTAGTCAACGCGGATGAACAAAACAAATGCTGATGAAGACCTTTTGTACCTAGACTAGATTATGTATAGGGGTATTTTAGTCTTTTGTAAAGGCTTCCTGTCAGCCTATAAATAGAATAGACAACCTCGTATGTGAGGCGACTTTAGACTTTACACTTCAACTTAGACTTTAGACAATCAGAATATCATAGTCTTTTGTCCCCAAGGTGTCTGGTTACTGTATAGTGCTCAAACACTAGCATTTATTGTAACTATTCACCTTAATCAATACAAAAGTGCATTTATAAGTATTTCTTGCATTCAATGTTCTGTGTTTGTATGATTCCGCCATGTAATCACTGACTCAATCATCATATTCGGTCCTTGTTGTTTCACAACAACAGAGAAATTCATTTTCACAAAAACCCAGTCAATTGGTATCAGAGCTTTGGCTCTCGGTTCTTCTTCAGATTTGCATAGATCTAAGTTGAACTCGATTGATCTAGTGATTGAGTTTCTGGTAGAGTGTTCGACTACCTCTATTCAGTATACAAGTTGAATATCTGCTGAAATACTTTGACAGTAACTGTTCATTCATCATCAACCTCTAAAAACAAATCTGTAAACTGTTGCTTCAACATGAAATCATACCAGAAACTAAATCAGAAACTTAACAAAAGAAGTTCTAACAAATTTCTGCTCTACACTCAGCAGATCTTGTTATATAAGACTGTTTTGGAATTACTAGACTAGGAGGACTTAAGAATCAACCTAATTAGTACTTAAACAAGTTAAAAACAACTTATTAAAATGGATTCACATAATTTCTCTGAACTTGGTCATACTCCTAAACCACCTATGCTTAAACACAAATCTGAGTTTAAGTAATGGAAGATTAGGTTTATGAATTACATTACAGGTGTAGATCTGGACTATTGGATTTCCATATGTAAAGGGCCTCACATTCCCGTGACACTTTCTACTGACGAAGCTGCTCTATACAAAACCTTAAGAATACCCATAGAGGATCTTACTCTTGATGATGATGACTACAAAAAAATAAAATTGATCTCAAAGCTTATTCCATTCTAACTCAAGCACTGAAAATGGATGTGCTGAAAAGGCTTGAGAAGTATGGAACAGCTAAAGCTGTATGGATGCACTACTGATTATGTGTGAAGGCAGTAGTGAAGTAGCTGAAATTAACTTGTTAATCAATATGAAACCTTTCATCACTCCAAGCGGGAGTCAATCTCTAAAAAATTGCATAGATTTGTGCAGTTGGTGAATGATTTAGAGATTATGGGGGTTACATATTCAAAGAGTTTTACAAGAAAATGCTTCACAGCCTTCCTGAAAGCTGGAAACAAAATGTTACCATGCTAAAGAACACTCTTGATCTAGATAGTACCACCATGGACATCATGATAGCCAAAATTGAAGCTCTTGAACTTGATGAAAGGAGCAGGAGCCTTGGTGGACCTAGAGTTATTGAAGCGTATAAATTTCCATCAGACACTCACTTAGTGGAAAATGCCTTCATTACTAAAGATGATGATTTTCTTCCCTTTAGAGATCAAGTGAAGACAACTGGTTTCATTGCTACTCCATCGACAAACAAGCCTTCAACATCAGCTCAACCAACAGGGTTCACTGTCACTCCCACTGGTATGTCTGAAGACGAAAGATTTAAAGAGCAAAAGGCTACTTACAATGCCTTTGTTGCAAACTTTGAAGCCTACTTGGGAGGAAGACTCACTTCTGCTCACCCGATCCAAGAAGACTTGGAAGAAATGGATCTAGATGATGTAGAAGAGACGGATCTGCAATGGCAAATGGCTATGATAGCAATAAGGGCCAAGAAGTTCTTCAGAAAAGGGAGAAAGCTGAGCTTGAATGAAAATACAAAGCTTGGATATGACAAATCCAAGGTCAAATGCTTCAATTGTGGTATGACTGGCCATTTTTCAAGAGAATGTAATGCCCCCAGAAGAAACAACAATAGCGTTCAAAGGAATTCTCAGGGCCAATCAACCTCACAACCAAACTCAAGCTATCAGTCAATCAATCATCAACAGCAGCAGTATCATCACCAACAACAACATCGACATCCATTCCAAAGTCAGCCACAACTGACAAATCAAGCTCATGGAACCAACCAATCTACTTCAAATGCACTTGTCATCAGACAAGACGGAGTATGTGACTGGAGCTTATATTCTGAGGAAGTGAAGCCTCAATTTCAAAATCATGCTCTCATGGCTCACATCAATGATGGCCCAACTCCAATGCCTTCAGAGGTAAAATCTAATCTGTGTAGTGATAAATGCATTACTGAACTACAGGGTTATCATGAACACAATCACAAATTGGCAGCTAAAATCAAAGAAGAAAAGGTAAAATCGGAGTGTATAAAAGAGAAATCAAATGCTTTGAAATAAAAATCAAAACTCTCATCTTTGATATAGAAAAACTGCATGGAGAAAAGTACACTCTTTCAGCTGAAAATGGCAAACTAACTGAAATGCTAGCCCAGTCCAAAGCTAAGCATCAGTTACTAAAGTGAAACTTGAAAAGTTTCAACTGTCTTCAGCTAAGCTGCAAGAGATGCTTGATTCACAGAAAGAGCATAATGATATGACTGGGATTGGATACAATTCATGTCCCCTACCATATAATGATAATTACACTGTCATGCCTGAGTCCGTCACTTTTTTTGATAAAAATGAACCTAAAACTATTGAACCTATGTCAATAGTAACCCAAATCACTAATCCTCAAAATAAACCAGGTGTTTACATTGAAACAAATGAGGAGAAAATTTAGTTAGGTCATCCTATCAAAATCAAAGAGTACTCAGACAAGAAAGTGAATGTCATTAAACCAACAAGTCCTGTCAAATCCATAGTGCCTTTTGTGAAATTTGAAACTGCAATTTCCAAATAAAAGAAAATAACTAATGATTCCGTGACACCATCTGTTGAAAGCGGATCTGATTGTGTGATCAAATCTCCAAAGATTCAATCAAATCAGACAAAGTTTCACCAAAAAACAAAAGTAAAATCTCACTGGATTCAAAATCAAAGATCAGATCAGATCGTCAATCATCAAAACCAAAGCAAGGACTTGGTTTTGATATTTTTAATAAAGATCATGTAAATCAACAAGAAAAAGAGGATAGGAAAAGTTTAAGAAATCAAAATCAGTCAAAGAAAATCAAGACTAGTAGTGTTGTGAAATAAACCACTAAAAAGGCTGATCATGATTCATCACCAAAATCAAAGATTGGGGCTCAGTCTAAAACTGGTAAAGTCACTGAGACATCAACACCAGGATCAGTGTCTAGAAACAAACACATGTATTGTGACGTGTGTGGAATGTCAAATCACAGAACAGATAAGTGCTTTTTAATCAATATTGCTCAATCTGTGACATGAACAATCATTCCACCAAAAATTGTTACTTTAACAAATATTGTTCTGTCTATGATATGACCAACCACAACACATCTGATTGTTTCTTCAAACAAAAGGGACTAAGAATTCCTCAAAACAAGCCCATTTCACCAAGCACATCCGTAAAACTCAAAATCAACAGTCACTTTCATGATAAGCTGTTCAAGACTTCTAGGTCTGATGATGATCTGAGTAATCTGAAAGAGTTAAAAAGAGGTCAAAGAAATATAAAACATAACTTCAAACAAACTCATCATTTTCATAATCCAAAAACAAAGTTTGATAATCAAAAGCGGGTTCAATTTTTGAAGAGAAATAGGGATCAAAGGTTTGAATACTCTCCTGACTCTTCAGTTGATATAGATGTGATAAAACAACCAAGGTATAAACAGAAATTAACCACATCCCCCAAGTTTCAATTTAGAGGAAAGTACTAAAAAGTTACTATCATGGATAGGAACGGGAAACCCAAGACCATCATGGCTTAGGTTCCACACTCTAATTAGTTCTTTTTGTACTTGCAGGGTCACTCTTATAGGTCCAATAGTTTATGGTATGTGGACATTGGGTGCTCCCGACACATGACTGGAGATCTTTCCCTCCTTCATGACTTTAAGCATATTCAAGGAACTACTGTGGCATTTGGTGGAGATTCACAAGGTGACAGAATTACTGGTGAAGGATCTGTGACAAATGGGATGTTGAGCTTTGATAGAGTGAACTACTATGAACAACTAAATTTCAATCTACTTAGCGTGTCTCAGTTCTACGATAAGAAATATTCAACTCACTTCACTAACACTCGTTGCTACATTCTGAAACCAGGATTCCAAATTCCTGAAGAATGGGTTGTCTTGAAGACCCCGAGGAACAATAACACATATGTCGTAAACCTTAATTCCGTTTTACCCAAATAAGAAACATGTATTCTGTCAAAAGCACCTTTTGATGAGTCACAGCTTTGGCACAGACGTTTGGGACACATAAATTTAAAAAACATAAACAGATTGGTGAAAGGAAATCATGTCATTTGTTTTCCCTAGAAAGAATTTCACTTCATTGACCACTGTTCAGCGTGTCTCAAAGGAAAACAACATAAATCTTCCCACAAACCAAAGCTAGTGAGCACAAACAATTCTCCATTGAAGTTACTTCATATGGACCTTTTCGGACCAACTCATGTTATGAGTATTGGAAAGAAACAATATTGTTTGGTGATCATAGATGACTTTTCCAGATTTCATGGGTCTTCTTCCTACATCATAAAAACGAAGCGTCGCAACAAATAAAAGATTTTATCACAAAAACTGAAAACCAACTTGATCATAAAGTTACAACAATTAGAAGTGATAATGGGACATAATTTAAGAATGAAGACATGAGTTCATTTTGTACAACCAAAGGCATCGCTCATCAATTTAGTGCAACTAGAACTCCTCAACAAAATAGGGTAGCTGAATGGTGAAATAGAACACTAATTGAAGCAGCAGAACCATGCTAGCCGATGCTAAACTGCCAATTACCTTTTGGGCAGAAGTTGTTAACACATCGTGCTTTGTACAAAGTAGAAACTTGATTGTAAAAGAAAGCAACAAGACTCCTTATGAACTTATCTTTCAAAGAAAACCATTTATTGGATTTTTTAAGTCATTTGGTTGTCATGTGTCAATATTAAACACCCGAGAACATTTGGGAAAGTTTTCATCCAAGTCTGATGAAAGATTCTTTGTAGGTTATTCTTCTGTCTCTAAGGCTTATAGAGTGTTTAATCCCAGATTAAACATAATTGATGAATCAACTAATGTTCAATTCAAGGAACATTCTTTTCCCAAATCTACAAATGGTCCTGATTGGTTGTTTGATATTGATACCTTTACAAAATCTTTTGATCAATTTCACTTGTCTGATGCATGAAACCTACAATCAGCTGAATCTTCATCATTAGTAGAAAAAAGGAATGACTTTCCAATGATTCCTCCAACTTCTACTGAGCAACTTAATAAAGATATGCCACTACAAGCTGATCCTGTCAGACAATCAGTTCTAAATCAAAGTGTTGCAACTGAGGATGGTCCAAGCATGCAACCATCTCCTTTAGAAGAACCATCCACCAAGTCAGAAATCAAGATCATGTTGCACCACTAGTTGAAACTGAAAGGACTTCAAATGATAGAAGTAATCAAAGTGCTACTGATGCTGAAGCAAGAACTGAAACAGTCTTTGATTATTTTCACAACTCCCCTACAGTACAAGATAAAGTTGGCTCGTACCAAGATGATCTGAATGTCTCCAATCTTGATGTAACAATTGTTGGTGACTCAATTCCAACCACAAGAATACACAAGGATCATCCAGTAGATAGCATCATTGGTGAACTTAATGAGTGGGTGACAAGAAGCAAATCAAGCATAGCAAACATCTGTTTGTTCTCTTGCTTTCATTATCAAATAGTACCTAAAAATATCAAAGAGGCTCTTCAAGACAATAGTTGGATTGAAACAATGCAGGAAGAGTTGCTACAATTCAAGAAACAAGAAGTATACCAACTTGTAGATCTTCCGAAGGACAATACCCTATCGGTACCAGGTGGTTGTACAGGAACAAAATTGATGACAAGGGAATCGTCAATAGAAATAAAGCAAGACTAGTGGCTCAGGGGTATACTCAAAAAGAAGGAATTGATTATGATGAAGTGTTTGCTCCTGTAGCCAGACTAGAAGCAATAAGACTCTTTCTAGCATATTCAGCATTCATGAAATTCACTGTTTATCAAATGGATGTGAAATGTGCTTTTCTATATGGAAAGATTGCTGAAGAAGTCTATGTGAGTCAACCTCCTGGATTTGAAGACCTAGATTTTCCACACAGTGTATACAAGCTTGACAAAGCCTTGTATGGTCTTCATCAAGCTCTAAGGAAATGGTACGAGACTCTATCATCCTTTCTTCTTGAAAACAAGTATGAAAGAGGGAAGATTGATCAGACTCTCTTTAGAAAAAGAAAAGGAAAAGACATGTAGCTGGCTCAGATATATGTGGATGATATCATCTTTGGCTCAACAAACAAGTTACCCTGCAAAGACTTTGAAGAACTCATGCATTCAAAATTTCAAATAAGTGCTATGGGGGAACTCACATTCTTTCTAGGAGTGCAAGTCCAACAAACACCAGATAGAATCTTCATTAATCAATCAAAATATGTGGAAACAATGTTGAAGAAGTTCAAGCTTGCTAATTGTCAGTCCATCAGAACTTCAATTGACACTAAAGTGAAGATCGGTCCAGATCCTGAAGGCAAACCAGTGGATCAGACTCACTATCGTTCTATGATAGGCTCACATATGTATCTAACAGCCAGTAGGCCTGACATTATGTTTGGTGTTTGTGTGTGTGCCAGAAATCAAGTAGATCCCAAAGAATCTCAAATGAATGCAGTCAAGAAGATATTTAAATATCTTAAGGGCAAGCCTGTTATTGGATTATGGTATCCAAAGGAGGGAGACTTCAATCTCTATGCATACACTGATAGCGATTATGAGGGATGCAATTTCAATAGAAAATCCACTTTTGGCGGTTCTTAATTTCTTGGTCCCAAACTGGTCTCCTGGTAGTGTAAGAAGCAGACAAATGTATCTGTTTTAACAGCAGAAGCTGAGTATATAGCAGCATCAGCATGTTGTTCTCAAGTTCTCTGGATTCAAACGAGATGCTTGATTATGGTTTTAACTTCTTGCACACTCTAATTCAGATTGACAACATAGCAGCTATGTTCATAACAAATAATCCAGTTCAACACTTAAAAACTAAACACATTGAAATTAGATATCATTTTTTGAGAGATTATGCTGAAAAGGGGTTAATCAAATTGATACAGCTTCAAACTGATAATCAATTAGCTGATTTATTCACTAAGGCGTTTGATCCAACCAGATTTGAATTCCTAGTTCAATCAATTGGCATGACTAACCTTGATTAAAAATTAAAAATCAACAAAACATTCAAAAAATACAAAGATACAAAAAGAAATTAAAAAGAAGAAGTATATGGTTTATACAAATGGGAAATGATATAATTACAGTCATTATATCATTCACTGTGCTTACTTATAAATCTTAAATGACTGACATGACTTATTTGATATGCGGGTAGGCACAACTTGGAAAAGATGACAAATATAGTGATGAACTAAAGCTTATATTCAACTGTGAAGCTCTCATCTCATAGTGTGGGTAAGTATTGGCTTATCCAAATGTGTGTGTGTGTAGCAACCTAAACACACAAGGTAATGATATCATATGAATCTCTTTTACTAACATCAGTTTCTCTTCTGTTTTCCTAAGCACAGACCTAGAGAAACAAGCACATAGTGCTGATGTCATGATCAATCAAGATTCCTAATGAGGAACACGTCCAACTTGGATGAAACAAAAGAATCCTAAGAGATCACCTTCCAAATTGAAGTGAAAAGAATCCCGACGTGGATCAAACTGATAAAAGGATCAAAAACAAAAGAATCCCAATGAGGATCACACAAAATGAGATTTCACAATTTAAGTAACCTGGTCAAGTAAGATGTTAAAATTCCTACCATACATTGCATGCAGATGGTTAACCTTGCCATACTTTTGAGTGTGAGGTACATGTTGGATGCCTAATCAACTCAAAACATGATAAGATCATTTGCATCAAAATATTAACCAAGTATGAGTTTAAGAGGATAAACATACCTTTAATCAATATGTTCATGAACATGTTTGTTTTACTAACAATTGCTTGCACTTGTGAAAGGTAAGATTGATATGATCCCAAAGAAAAGTATATCTCAACATCTTGTACAAAAATCACAAAAAGATTTTCTTTTCAAAATTTTCAGCTCTTTAAAGTTTCTATCTTATATAGATATAAACTTTAGGGGGAGTAATTAAAATTTTGATAATCAATGTACAGATGTTTCCTTTCTTAAAATACAAAAAATCAAAAACAGTTTCAAAAATCAGAAAATCTAATTGTGTTGGTGCAGAAGTTATATCATACTATCTCAGTTTCTTACAAACATCTTGTTTCTTGCAAACATCTTGAAGTACAAAAGTCCAAGATCAGCCAACACTGGGAAACTTGGATCACCTCTGATGTGCAAGTCAATCCAAGCAAGAATTGACAACTCAAGAAACAGATAAAACTTCATAAGAAACAAGCAAAAGACACATCTTCATAACAATCAAAAGCAAAGACTCAGCTTGATAAAGTTCAAGCATCAAAGCAAAATCAACCAAAACTATCCACAGCGGAAACATTAAGTGTTGAACTACATTAAGTGTTGACAAGTTCAAAACTTTATGCAGGTAAGAGCATTGGTTAATGCGGATAATAGTTTTTAGATGAAAAACACAAGTGTAAGTAATGCGGATAAGTTACCTCTACCGCATTAGTCTCACCACAAATATTAACAAAGTTTTCAAGTATGAAAACCAATGCGGATAGAAATTTGTTCATCCGCATTTGTTTTTCTCAGCCGCATTTCTCAAATATGGCTGAAAATCAATACTTAAACTTGGTTGTATATTTGTATCATCATAAATTAGAAGTGTGCTCACACTCTTCTGTCATTATGTATGAAGTTCAAGAAATACAGAAAACTCAGTTGTTCATCCGCATTTGTTCGAGTAAATTCAGGAAGACAAATGTTCTTCAGCATTAACTACAGTGTACAAATGCTAACTAAATAAAACATCCGCATTTGCTATAGTGCAAAAACATATGCAAACTTAAAATATCCGCATTAGCTAGAGTGTTAAAAAGTCTGAACTTAAACCTTCTGCATTTCTGCATTTGCTACAGTAAACAAATGCTGATAGAATTTAATCTTCCGTATTTGCTATAGTAAACAAATGCTGATTGTTTTAATCTTCCGCATTTACTATAGTAGTCGACCTCATTTGTTTTTCAACACTCGCATGTACTACAGTAGTCAACCTCATTTGTTTTTCAACACTCGCATGTACTACAATAGTCGACCATATTTGTTTTTACCACTTGTAAAAATTTAAAAAGGACATTAAAATGACTACATAAACAGATCGTTATAGTTCATTTAATACTTTTCAAATTTGAGAGACTGTAGTGCGACGAGCGGAAAACACCACTTCTACTGTTCTTCATCCATCATTAGATTCATCTCCATCATTAAAAATTCAGTGTTCATCAAATCTCATAGTGCCTACATTTCGATTCTATACCATCGTAGTATTAAAAACAAGGTGATTATCAGATACAGTCGATGAACACATTTCAAAATTCAGAATCCTAAACTGAAATAATCTTAGAACATCCACAAACTAAGGATTGATAAGCATTTATGAGTTAAATAACATAAATGATCTTGAAAATCGACACAAACAATTGATTTTCGAAACCCTAATTAACCTTCGGATGAATAGGTGATCTTCAAAACTGAAAATGTTGACCTCAAAACTTATGTTTGAAATGAAAAATGGAGTTGAATCAGAACATAAATATCAAAACAATATATAAAGCATAATAAAATGATCATACATTGCTAAATCAAGACTAGGTCAAATTTATATGAAACAGTACCTTTGATTGCTTAATTTTGACCATTAAAAAGTCAAAATGAAATAATCAACTTAATTTCATCAATGTAATTGATACAGAATGATTCATATCTAACACATATGCATCTTGTGCAGAATCTGATGGCTAACCTTACATGGAGCAAGCTCCATAATGTCAGTGATTTTCTTGACATTGATGCTCTTAAGGTAGAAGGCTTAAGAGACATGATCAGATTCATCTTAACTACCAGAGTGGCACATGCTATTACTATCAGACCAATTATATATGAGAACTTCATCAGATCTTTCTTGGGAACTGCTGAAGTGACAGACATAGATGGTGTAAGAACTCTGTCAGGAAGAATCACTAAGGATCACACTTTAGTTATCACTGAGCAAACTGTGAGATAGTGTTTATAGTTTAGGGATGATGTTGATACTCCATTACCGTTGGATGATGAAGAGATTATGACCTTCTTTGCCAACATTAGCTATTAAGGAGGATATGAGGGGAAGCAAATTGTTAAAGGGCTGGTGGACCTACAATAGAGGTTCTGATTCACATCTTCCAACATTGCTTGTCCAAAAGGAAGACTGGTTGGAATGATGTCCCTGTATCCATATCATCAGCTATATGTGCTTTGTGCACAAACCAACCATTTAACATGTCAACCTATGTTTTCAATGGTTTGGTATCCAACATTCAAGAGGGTAGAAAACACATGTTCCTAATGTATCCCAGATTCTTTAATGCTTTTTCAATGAAGCATTTCCAGACATAGTACCTATAGGACCAGTGATGGATATTCCTCACTACAATGCTAAGTCCTTCAATTACTTGAAGAAAAGAGATCCAAGGAATTTTTTCAGTGGGACTTTCTTTCCTCTACTACCATGGATGCTTCAACAAATCAACCCAGATGAGAATATAGAGGAACAAGGACAGGAGGCTGCTGTGAATGAGCATGTTCCAGAGGAAGAGCAAGCTGCTCCAAGTCAACACAATATTGAGGAGCAAGCTAGCCTGTCTGAAGAAGGACAAAGGCCAGTATTACCATAAGTTAATATAGGTGGTGATCTTCACACTGGTCCTTCTGTTCATGCAGCAGATATAGCCTCACCTTTTGTACCTACACCAAACCCCATCTCCTCAAAGATCACCAATCCCATTTCCACAATCACAACCAATCATCTTACCACACATATCACCTATACACTCACCTCATGTTTCACCCATTCACTCACCCCATATTTCACCAATCCATTACTCACCTATATCTCCCATTCCTTCATCTCCCTCTACTGCTGCTCATGCTGAGTTTGGTGGTTTTGCCAGCTCCTCAGATGAATCCAAATCATCATCTGATGATAAGGATTATCAGATGCCTATGCATGTGAGGCAGTGACTTCAGAAGCTGCTCCCTCTGAGAGCTTTGCTGAATCAGAGATCAATAAACCAGATGAGAAAGATAAAATGATCTCTGAGCTTCTGAAGAAAGTATCCAAGATGGAAAATCTCCTAAAAAGAAGATCTGGTATCATTCAAGACAGACTTCTGGAGATGGATGAAAAGGAAAAGGAGTTGAAAGAACTAAAAAGAAAGTATGAGGTGGAGAAGAAAGGAAAAGATGATGAGATTGAGAAACTAAACGAAGCTCTTCAGCATTCCAAGGATGAAGTAAGTGGTCATTAGACACTTTGACCATTCAGACAATTACAATAGAAGAACAAGAAGGGTTAATTGAAGAACAAGCTGTCACAATCATTGATCTGCAAATTCAGATAACATCTATAAACAAAAGAGTATTTGAGTTGGAGATGTTGGTCAGGATTAAACAAGAGGCTGAAAAAGCCCAAGATGATCAGGGTGATGACCAAGAAAAGAAAAGAAAGAGGGAAAGTGATAAAGATGATAGTGATAAAGATTCATCAGGGGAGAGTGATGATGACTCCCCGCAGGCTAAAAAGATGAAGTTCACTGAGTCTGAAAAGGAGGCTGAGACTAGTGGAACTAAACCGGATGAACCAAGCATGGAAATGGTGGTGTATACAAGTGAACAAACAGAAACTCACACTGAAGAGGCTGGATTCAGTGATATGATTATAGCTCTTGACTTCTTTACTGCAGAAGAGTTTATTATTGATGATGACTTTTGGGACTTCATAGTCAGTCAGAGGGAAGGTAGTGAACCAATAGTGGTTATTCCTCAATCTCCGGTCCCAATTGAGAAGGAATTGAGTCTACAAATTGTACCTGTTGTGTCCCTATCTGATGAACAAAAGGAGTTGATCAGAAGGTTATATGAAGAACAACAACAAAGAGAATCAGTAGCGGCTACAGTAGATGAGCAAGAAAAAGGCAGAAACTGAAACACTACCAAAAGAAGCTGAACAGGCTAAATCCTCTTCTGATCCAATAGTCAAACTTACTCCAGAAGGAGGAAATACTTGGATGAAAAGGCAAAGGGAAAAAGACCGGTTGAAGAAGAAGAACCGGTCAAGAAAAAACAAAAAGATGGTCCCCGTAGGCTTGCAGCCATTACTGAATTTTTTGAAGAACATGAAAAGGCTGAAGCTCAACTGAAAAAGAAGGCTGAGGTTATTGATCTAGAAGAAGGAGAAATAGAGGATGGCTATGTGGTTGATGAACTAATAGCTAAGGAAAGCCCTGAATAGGAGAAGCCATTAGTACATGAGATGGTGGAGAAAGGCAAGTTAGATGATCTAATGGTGAAAGCCATATTCTTGATTGACCACGGATATGATCATGATGAGGTTTTTTGGTTTACCTATAAGGGGATGATAGCAGAAGAAGAAAAGCTAAACAAACTGCTAGACCCTACATATGAGACTGAGTATGAAAAGTCTCATTCACCCAAGGCTCCTGTGTTAAAATTATCTTCAATGGCCAAACAAACTACATCTTCTTAATCACTGTATCCTGATCCTTACACTATGACTGATAGGGAAATGAAGGACTATTTGTCTGAACAAGGATTCACTAAGAGAAAATTAGGGAATATGAAGAAGACAAATTCTCCAAGGGCTGTTATCCTTAGAATGATCAATGAGAAGAAAGATAGGCTGAAGAAGATGGAAGAAGAAATAACAAGACAATAGCCCAGATCAAGAGTTTCAGCATAAGACATGTTGCTCACCCATAGAGATCATGACTCTTTGGCACCTATTCTCCATAGATATCCTTAGTGGTTTACTAAGCCATCACAGATAGAGCTTCATGAAGGACCCACCACTGCAGAGATGATTAGAGGTGTGTCTACTCCCCAGGCCAAGACTGATTTGAAGATAATTGCTTGGAAGAATGACAGTGACTGGAACATGTTCAGGGTCAAGAGGATCTTAGGGTTAGTTCATTTTTTCACAGAGTACTCTGCTCTGGTGAACTCCCTGGAGATCCATGATCTATAAAAACTAGTCAATCTGAGATTTATCAATCATAAGGCTATGTTCAGGGGTTATGAATTTAAAGACATTCTAAGGATGTTCAAAAGAACAGACAACTTCAAATCTATCAAGGCTATCTGTATGAGGAAAGATAGATCCTTTGTTAAACCTCTTCAGAAGAAAAAGACAAAGTCAGCTGAAGAAGTAGTGTTCCCTGAGCTCAAGATGAAGCCTACCGAATCTTTGAAAAGAAAGATGGTAGCTGGAACTCATTCCTCCATCCCAATTTCAAACGTCTATTATGATGAGAAGACATATGAGTTGGTGATTGAAAGAAAATAGGGAGGAAAAGAAGGGGCTGAAATCAGATTGTTTAGTGGATATGAGGTAAGCCTGCTTGATGAATCCTATATCAACTACATTTACACATGGCACTTCGGAGATATCAGCAACAGACTTGAAGAAGCTGATATGCAATTCTTTCTCAAATACATCAAACTCCTGAAGATGGCCTATGACAGAATACTTCATAAGAGAGAGCCGAAGAGGAAGAAGAAGACTCCTTTGCAATTTGGAAACATTGAAAAAGCTAGAGGTAGATGTGGATGGATCTTTACTGATTCACAGAGATGGGATGTTAATTGTGTCTTTCTGGGAGCCTATCTCCTTGAAGAAGCTGCCCATTAAAGCTATTCATACTATGAGCCAAATGAAATCCATGTACTGAGAAGAGAGAAGTTAGCTCATGCAAGACAATTCTCCAACATGATCAAAGCCATCCTGGATCCTTTATACACAGACCCAACTCATGCTTCATCTCATTCTGCTGATCAAGCCCTGGCAAAATCCTCACAACCTTATCCACCAAAACCTAGAAGTTCATAGGCTGTATAATCCTAGGAGGAGTATTGTTGGACCCTGAAAGGATCATACATGCCAATTCAAGTAGTGGATGATGGTTGTTCTGCTGAAATCTCCCTAAGTCCAAGAACCAATGCAGATGAAGAATCTGCATCAACAAAAGAAGACAAGTGTCGGCTATCCGTATTTGTACATGCAGATGACCAAAGAACAAATGCTGACAAGTATTTATTCTTCCGTATTAACAAATGCGTACAGTCGAACAAATGCTGCCAAAGGATTTACACATCTGGATTAACTAATGCGGATGCTCAGCAACAAATGCGCTAAGTGTTTGTTCATCTGCATTTGTCAATGTTGACGACCAAACATTAATACGGTTGAAGAAAAACAAATGCTGATGAAGTTCAACACATCCGCATTAGTCAATGCGGATGAACAAAACAAATGCTGATGAAGACCTTTTGTACTTAGACTAGATTATGTATAGTGCTATTTTAGTCTTTTGTAAAGGCTTCCTGTCAGCCTATAAATAGAATAGACAACCTCGTATGTGAGGTGACTTTAGACTTTCCACTTCAACTTAGACTTTAGACAATTAGAATATCATATTCTTTTGTGCCCAAGGTGTCCGGTTACTGTATAGTGCTCAAACCCTAGCATTTATTGTAACTATTCATCTTAATCAATACAAAAGTGCATTTATGAGTATTTCTTGCATTCAATGTTCTATGATTGTATGAATCCGCCATATAATCACTGACTCAATCATCATATTCGGTCCTTGTTGTTTCATAACAACAGAGAAATTCATACTCACAAAAACCCGGTCACTTATCATACATATACTAACTGGGATCATTAAGCTATGAAGACAGATTGGATCTGATGCAATTGAGGATTGTCAATCATACAAACAATCCTAGGGGAGCAGATTTCTATCATATAATGAGAGCTTACATGAACAGACAACATCATCAAATGAAAGCTAAAGCTGATAGAGAAGATAAACTACACATTGCCAAGCTTAGAAGAGAACATGCATTATCAAGAAAACAAAAGGAAGTAAGGGAAGAATCTTCTCCTTCTCAAATTGATTCTAATATTCTGGAAAGGGTTGGTTACCCTTTAAGGCCATCTGACTTAAAGTTGATCATGAAAAGATAGATGGCAATCAATACCAGCATCCAATAACCAGATGGTACTATAATGAAACTCATTTTGAAGTGGTGTTGGAGAGAAAGCTTGAAGGAAAAGAAGCTGCTGACATAAGACACTTTGATCCTGTAGAGATAAAGCTGCTTCATCCATCTTATGTCTTATTTCTAAAGACCAAGACATTCCCTGCCATTGAAGATGTGTTATGTAAGGGAGATTGCTGTTATTTCATACACATGCTAAGAATTTTGAGCACTGTTTATGTAAATGCTACATTGAACAAAGGTTGGAAACACATCAACAACCTCTAACACACATAGAAGGGATAACAAGAATGAGAATATCAGAGAACAACAATTTAGAGATTTTGAAGGGCAATCATGTTGTAACCACACTGGTTAGCAACACTGATGTGCAAAGTCTTGATCAATCAACCTTGGAACAGCTTGTTCATTTAAAGATAGATTTCAAATATGATGATCAAAAGAGTGTTGTTGACTATTTTCTAGAACACATAGTCAATTGCAGAAATGCATTCAATGTCATAACTCTAAAAGAACAAATGAAGGAAGCTAAATCCGACCAAACCATAGTGAAAGACATAGATGACACTCTTAAGGCTATGGAGGAGGCAAAGAAACAGTCCGAACAAGCTGGACCATCTCATTCTTAAGGTTTTATATCATCACTGGTAGAACAAACAACCAATACATATCCTCATCTATCATTCTTATTTTATCATTCAATCACGCATAAAGTGATTTTATACTCTTATGAACAAACAATCATAATGTCACATGATTTTATGCGTATGAGAAACGTACAAGCATACATACACATGGATTCAAACAAACATTCATATGTTGTTGATATAAACAGATGACGTTCATGCAAACATACATTCATACACAAATACATACATGATCACGCATAATCATTCACATTATTTATGATAATTTAACACTTGTAATCGTACAACTAAACTCAATCATTTCAAACATGTGTTGTAGAAATAAACTCATGTAATCATGCATAAACAAACATACAAACAATTAATCATACATGTAAACAAACAATTCAAAAATAATCAATCATTTATAACAAACAATCTATCATACATAACAAACAAAAGAAACAAACAAAGACAAAACCATCAAACATACAAAGAAACAAACAAGCAACAATCACACATGACATACAAAACGAACACACAAATTAACATCATTAATATAAAACAGAAAACAAAATGTACATGATGTTTAGGGGGAGTACTATTGGACTCCTTATACTAAACAAAACAAAATTAACACACACATAATTAACAAACAATATAGAACAAAACAATCAATCAATGACAGCATCATACTTAGGGGAGTACCGTTGGACTTAACAAAGTGCATTAAGAATTAATGCAAGAAAGTACGATGCTTGCCATTATCAAATAATCAACCAAATGTGTTTTAACATTCAAATCATACATTAGAAACACATTAACATCATTAACATTCATAACAATCACTAACATATGTGTAAATTTCTTTTTTAGATTTTGTAGATAAAGAAATTTTGCCAAGTCACCCAATGCGGATGAAGTCAACCAATGCGGATGAAGAAGTTCACAGCGGATGAAGTCACCCAATGCGGATGAAGAGATCCAATGCGGATGAAGAAATCCATAGCGGATGAAGAAATCCATAGCGGATGAAGAATCAACCTTTCTATATTGAATATTGTTCTTACAAAGTTTATGTTCAATATGTTTGACTAGATTGATTTTCATAAAATCCTAACAGCCTAGCATCAAGATTCAAGTGATAAGCTGTGTGCTTTAAAGTCATGTCGGGTGTAACTAGGTGTGTTGCAATGTTAAAAGTTCAACTAGCTTGGTTTGTTAAGATTGGCTTCAAAAAGTTTCCGTTTTAGGCAAGTTAAGATTTCTTAATACAAGCAACATGTTTTCATGACTTTAATTAGTTTATGATAGTGGAAATAAGTTTATAATGTATTTTTAGTCAAAGGGGTCGAATTTCCTAGGATTTGGCAAAATTTTCTGTTTGGTCCCTCAAGTTTCAAAATTAATAGTTTTTACCCTAAAGTTTGTTTTTTTGATTTCTTGACTTTTATGACCCCTTATTAGTTTCTAGGAGTTTACTATTGCATTTTTAACGTAGGAGTGTTGTGTATGTGTTTTGAATCTTGCATGTATGGGTAGAAGGAAAAGGAGATGGTTTGTGTTGTTGGTTGTGTAAGTGGGAAAGAGGGAATGTGGTTGGGTGAGATGGGTGGTGAGGCCGTTGATGGTAGTGGGGCGTGTTTTATTATTTTTTTGTAAGTTAATATATGTGGTGCTGGTATCGGGGCCCTAACAGAAGGAGGTGGAGGAGGAGGCATCCTAAAAGAGATAGAAGATCCATGTCTAGTACTCTTCCTAGGTCGAGTGATCACAAAACCACCCCTATTCCCAATGGGTGGAATTGTTGATTGGGCAGGCGCTACGACGTGTGGTGAGTTGGAGCGCGTTCGGCTCCTAGCCGGAGATGTTAAGGAAGAGTCACCTGACGGCTCAGTGTCATCAGAAGTTGCAGATAGCCAGCCTGGATGTCCGCATCTTCGCAAGTGCGCCTTGTACTCAATCTGGGGCTTAACCCTCTTAAGATTCCCAATAAGAGTTGTCTCATCACCCGGGTGTGCATGCGCCTTTCCTCGGTCAGCCGTAGTCTCGATATCCTATAAAAATTATCATGAGTAATTTTGTTTCTCAGAGCTCATGACAAGGAGAGTAATAGTACTAGTAATAGTGTAGGGATTTAACAAGTTTATCAAAGTTCATATAAGCTTGTTTATATGAAAAACACAACGGATTATTAGTTTTAAAATGTCACACCCTCAATTTCCACGAACGGGATTTTACCGCTAGGCGTGTGACATACCAGGATCTCAGACACAGTCATATCGAACGACACTATATGAATTTAAAGCGTACATTTGACTTCATTCAAAAGAACATAAATAGAGTTTACAAAATGCGGAAGCGTTTACATAATTTGTGAATCCATTACGGTACTATTACAATAGCCATGTTTATACAAAATGTTCAATGCTGAAAATAAACTAGA
>BJCO01379782.1:0-11078 GCA_018326465.1 Flaveria floridana | reverse complement strand
GGGGGGGGGGGGGGGGGGCATTTGCATATTTTGAAACCTTGAGAGCAATGTGTTATTCAAGTGTGGGGATGTTAGAGTTTTTTTGGATTTCAACAAAACCATCTATTTTATATATTTTTGCGTCTAATAACTACTTTTTGTCTAAATATTTTTTTATGGAATCCATATTGCTTGTATTTTAAATCATTAAGCATAACTATACTTTTGGAATCACATTAAGAAAAGGACCCAACGAAAATGTGATAAACTATTTTAAGAATATCATCATAACTTGACATGTTGAAAGAAAGATAATTATGAATATATCTGCACCTATTCCCATCAACTCCACTTCCGTGAGTTTAGTTTGGGCCCTTCGAGCATTTTCTCTTCATTACATATCGCATGCTTACGTTTTGTTAACTATAGAGTGGCCTGAATGTTTCAATCAATTTTAGAACTTTCTTAAGTAATTAATTTCAAGATCATAAACTAACTTGTTGTATGAAAATGATAGAGACATTAGGAAAACCCATTCTATACACCCTTCCATTCTGTGTACCCTTTTTCATTTCTTTTTTCCTACCCGATCATCACCCTCAGTCGCCCTTATTGAGCCTACCCCTCGTGTTTATTGTTTAACCATCATCTATAACCTACTTACCAAAATAGCCTTTTATTTAAACCTTTGTGTTAAAATCTGGGCTGCGTTAGTTGTCTAATTTGTATTCTAGTTGTGATTATTTCAAAAGAGGAAAAAAAACAAAAGAAAACAAAAGAAAAGAAAAAAGAAAACAAGATGTAAAAGTCATAGTATTGTTGTTCCGTTCATTTTAGGAATAAAACGTGTAAGAATGAGCAATTTTATATGTTGTATAAAAATCATAATAGTAGCTCATTAGATGTACTTTTCTAGTAGTTTATGTTAGTTTGAATATTTTCTTTATGTTTTAATAGTTCATCGTAAGTGACATATAGCAATTCCAGATTTCTAACCATGTAGTGACTTTATATATCAATTTTCATACCTTAAACCCCAGCCTCGTTACAACCTTCAAAGGCCTCTTGATTTATGCAACTATTTTATGTTATTAGTTTTCTAAGTAAGCTTACGATAATGATACTTCATTGTTGGGCTTTGAGTGATTCACATATTCATATTACATATATATATATATATATAACCGAGTGTTGAGAGAATCATTCTAAGATGTGCAAGTTAATCCAAGTATATTTTCCATAGATATTGTCAAGTCTATTTAAATATTCTCATATATTGGGAATTGGTTGAGTCACTGGTTATTTTATGTTAAATTTCTTGAAAGTCTTTTATGTATTTGTATCTTTAGCTTGCTTGTGGACTGCCTATAGATATTGATAAAGCTAATAGGAATCTTGCTAGATTTTTGAGATTTTGCTTAAGGGCAAGCAAAACTTAAGTGTGGGGATGTTTGATATGTGAATAAATACACATGTTAATAATACAATTCTTTCCCATTTTGAGTGTTATTTTTGTTACAAATCCATCTTTATCAATACTTAATTGTTATTTATTTGGATTTTGTAGTTTTAGATGGTTTTTTGATGATTTCAAAAGAAAAAAGGCAATTAATCAATGAAGATTTAGAAAGCTAATAGGAGTCTAGGTTGTTATAGCCATGACTGATCCTATCATGACGATAACAAACATTAGGTCTCCCTTTCTTGCATCTTATGGCCATGACTGATTTTGTCATGACCATAACACAAATCAAGACCCCTTTTAAGCCATTTTTCTTCTTCATTTGAAAAGTAGAATTTTAGAGAAGAAAACCCTAATTTTCTCTAATCTTTTGGTGATTTTGGAAGAATTTTTTCAAGAGTTTAAGCTAATATTGAAGATCAAACATTTCAAAAAAAAATTCAACTCCACACAACCCACCTCTACTCATTTTTTGTTTGAAAATCTCTAGATTCATCATGTTTTCTTCTATTATTATGAGTTTGATTGTGTTTTTTGTAAGCCTCATGAGCTAAATACTCTTTATCGCTTAGATTAGATGAAGATTAGCGTACTTTGATATTTTACATGTAACTTTTGGTGATGATTAGGTTCATGTTTATTACAAGATTTTGAATGTTCTTTAATAATTATATGTGCTTATTTAACTTGATGAAATGATTAATCTTGTGGGTGTTATAACCATATTATGTTGGAAAACCTTGTGTTTTAGTACATTTATTCATTAATTGCATACATTAGTGTGTGGTTTATAACATTTCATTACGAATAGTAAATGAGGGTTGATTATTTAGTAAAGTTGAACAAGTGTGTATTCTTATACAAATATTTGAACAAATGATTGTGTTTGTTATGGATTTCCCATAGCTTTGTATATATGTAACCATAGATAATGTGAAAAATTATGATTCATGTATTTTAGTTAGGACATTCATAAGTTGAAATATTTATATAATTATTGTTACATTATGTGAATTTAGGTGGTTATCATGTATACACCTTGTTAACTTTCTAAAGGTTTGTGGGTTTGATATCCCTAACGAGAGTCCAAACCATCTTTAACATTAACTTAATTATATTATTGGTTATCCATGGTATAACTTTAGGTGGTTATTATGTGTTTATCGTTCTAGCTTTATAAAGTGTTATAAAATTAGATAACCTTGACACGAGTCTAAATTACTTTCATGCTTCATATGTAGAAAATGATCTCACCATAATTCATGCATATTGTCATTATTTTGCTAAGCGGGAATCGAAGTGATATCTTTCTATGATTGATTATCTTCATCTTTATTTATTTACTTTAACTAGACTAATCTTTAGCTAATTTAGTTTATCATGATATTCATAGCTAATCTCTTATCAGCTAGATATTAATAAAGACTTAGTATCAGAAGCTCCCGTGTCCATGGATTGATACTTGGTTCTTATAAAAAACTATACTACCATCCGATAGCTACACTTTCCTATTGCGTGTGTAGTTAGTCAAAAGGTAAAAATCATTTTAAAAATTTAAAGTTTAATGATGTAAAACCCATTATTAAAATCTACATATCAAAACACACATCAATACTTTATTGTCCATTAACTGATTGTAAAGTTGTTCCTATAATAGTGTATCTCGCATATGCATGTGATAGGTATTGCATATTTTATATTTCCCTAGTAGTCTCTTGTCTATAACAATGATCGTACACTTCCACGTGAGTTTATAGGTATCTGGGCATATATTCTATGAGACATCTATGGATCTTGGTTGAATATCTACTAAACTTGCTAGAGATAGTAGATATTGAACTTGGGAAATTTAAATTTACCAAAGTATATGATGATATTGCTTTAATTTTTGTTCTTCTTGTTCTTAGGGACGTAATATCTTGAATATCTTGACAATCCATGTAGTTCAGGATGGAATGTTGTTATGTACTCAAGAAGAAAATGTTGCTGATGAAAAACTTGTTTTAAAAAGACTATATGATAGGATTGAAGGAATTGTCCTTGATCCTCGATTCAAGTCCTCTTCAAAGTATGGATACGTATTAGGGAAAAGGTCCCTATATATAGTAAGTGAGCACTTATATTGATATTACCAGTTGCATGTGTCTTATTATCCCGACGTCCATTGAATGACGTATGTCATGGGAATAAGTGTAATCTAATCCACGAATAGATATCGGAGATTACACCAAAAAATAGATAATATGGCATCGCGAATGATTATTAAGGACCCATGGGGAAAGATCCCATTATCTAGAAAAATCACTATTTAAATAATAAAGTGTGAGGCCACTTATCCAAGGAAGCCTCACAGTTGGTCATTCACAGCAAAAACATAGATTTAAAACATTCATTTAAATAAACATTTGCAACGGAACAGTATATTAAGTTTTGATCCATTACGATATAATTAAAGTAAAACATTGACATTGTCTTAAGTACATCAAACAAATTTTAAAAGGAGAATTTAACAATCTGCTGAATCAGGGATGTCAGTCTTCAGTTTTCAAGAAGCTTTAGATCCATGCTCCCATCCCTCTAAGCCTTATGGCTCACCTGTTAGACTAATATGCATAAAAGTCAGCTTCGTTAAGTGAATTCTAGGTTTACTTTATTAAACAACTTTTTGTAAAATATATTAGCTTTATCAGTCGAAAGTAATCACCACCTATCAGAACATTAATATACACAAATTTTCGCTTTATCAATGCTTTGTCATTAAGACTTTTGCTTAATTGTTAACTATTACTCTTCTTTACCCGTCAATCCCCAGTTACTATTGGTGCCTATGATAAACACAGTACTTTACCGACATGCCAATCCAGGCCTTACTGTCATACTCAAATAGGCCATGATTGTCATGCCAATCCAGGCCTTACTGACCTGCCTATTCGAGCCTTACTGTCATGAGGGCGCAACAAATGCAACCCTTCTTTGTCATTTGCTTGCAAGGCTTTACTTTACCAAGGTACACGTTATGGGCCCAATAACATTTCTTTATGTTTCACTTACATCTTTAGTTATACATATACTTTACATGATAATAAATAAACTCTTAGTCTATACATTCACATTTCATCAACAATGAGAAATAAACCATATAACCGACCCTCCATGGGACAACGAGGGTTTAGGGGCGACAGCCCTTGATAGCGGGGTTCTAGGGGCAGCCTGCACATAAGTTAACACTCAAATAGGCTATTTCTATGAAATTTCGCTAGCGGTTTCACTGGCGGCTTCGCCGGCGGCTTCAGTTTTGCTGCCAGGTGCTCCTAACTTTCGTTGAAATTTCCTAGGGTCGCAAGTTCTACTGGTCAACCTGGGCACTAGAGAAATTACCAACGAAACTATAGTTTCTCTGGAACTCTCTTAGTTTCACTGGAAGAATTTCTAGTTTCACTGGAAGAACCTCTAGTTTCGCTGGTCAGGCTCACAGTTTCGCTGGACGTATAAAAATGACGAACCAGCCCGTTTTTAACCCAAAATCTTAACTTTTTACATCCAAAACCTTGGTTTATCATCCATGAAACCATATCTAATATTTTTACACATTTTCATATCTAAAAATGTGACATTTATGTGATTCTTTGAACTTTTGAACCCAAAACCCTAGAAATCCGGATATGTTCTAAATGAATGTTTGGAGGATGATTCTTACCTTGATTTCTTGCTCTTTCCCTGCTATTTTCATGCATCAACACCAGATCTTCAATCTTCAAAGCAACCAAGCTTCAAATTCTCAAAATCTTCACTTTCTCTCCACTATCTCGCTAGGGCTTGTTACTTGTGTTGCAAGTGTGAGGAAATATGGCTGATGAGGGTTGTTGAAGGGCTGATAATGGGCCCTTAAACACACCTAACACTTAGCCCATGGATTTAATTAGGCTATAATCCATTTTAATAATAATTTTCTTTTTCCTTTTTTTTATAATCCCAACTTAATCCATAGTTACTAAGTTGCTTGCTTAGACATTCGGGGCTATACATAAAGTACAGATACTGTTGTCATAAGCCTTATCAAATTTCAAATATCTTTTATATTTAAATTTATAAATTAAAATTAAGATAATAACATGGATAATGTATCGATAAGGCTTATTGTTATTGCTAACATTAAGCAAATAAGAAGACAATCAAAATCAATTGATAGATGATCAGAAGATCTTCTACAGTTGCAGAGTTAAGGTTGTTCCACTATTGACCGAAACTAGTAGAATTGACATAATACAGTACTCTGAAAGCTGATAGTACATCAAAATCGGAAACATTCTTCAGAAGTTCAACCCATTAGGACAGTGTCTTCAGTGGTTTCAATAGGAAATTAACTAAATCAATAGATGATCATGTCATGAGTAGCTTTAGCCTCAAATATCCTAGCAACATGGGATTCAGATTGTGGCTAATGATGCACATGTTTTTGCTAGAACCTACCTATGTAATATTCATATAAGGTGTGTCTAAATGTAAGGTGACGACCATTGTTTGGTAAATTCACTTTTTGATTGATATTATCAGCACAACCATTTACATCACCACCATAGGCTTCTCCACCAACCACATCTGTCATAAAATAGATAGCTAAATAAATAAAAGGTACCATTGAGAAATGGTGGTCAGACAATTACAAGTGTGGTTGAATAACGAATTTCGAGTGGACCAATCTTTACTCTAGGGATCTTTGAACAAGGTGTTTTAGGCAAGGAAAAAAGCCAACCATAGCAGAACGCAATCAAAGCTTTCGTCGTTGGCCGCTCCTTCAACTGATTTCTATATATATATGTGTGTGTGTATGTATATATAATATATTATTTTGTCTTCTTATTTAGAGGTTAAAAAGTTAGATTTCACACCAAGTTAACTTAAAAAACTTAATTCCCATTCGCTCGGCAAAAGAACGATGTTACTATTTAGCTAACGAGATCTACTACCCGGGTGTTGAGGTGGGTACGTACGATGAGGTTAAACTGGTAAAAGGATAGGACGTAAAAAAAATACTATTATACGGTGCACATAAAAAAGCGATTGTTTGGTATTTATGATGTTTGAATTTTTTAAAAAGTAGTGTTGGGAGGGGGAGGGGGTTTAAGGGTTAGATTTTAATGGTCGAAAGGACCAAATTGTTCAGTGTGGGTGTGCTGCGAAACGACAAAATCGTTGCATGGGGGCAGTGTTGTCGCGCGATGTAGGGGTACACCGTGCCCTAACTACAAGTTGCCTTCCCACCCTACGAAAGTTGTGTTCGTAAGTTTATTTAAGTATAAAAAAAGAAAATTATTTCTTTTATATTTTCTTATTAAATAAACTCAGGAGGACATATGTTATATGTTAGATACAAATTTGAGTTTCAATAAAAGAATAAAAGATATGGAGCAGGTGCCAGGTGGGATTTATGTGGTAGGAAAATAAAGCAGATTGTAATTTATTTTAGGGGTTGGAAAAGGCATCCAAATAAACTAGGTAGAGTGAGCGTGTTGAAAGCAGGCTACCGTACGGGTAGAAATGCAGTCATTGTGGTCAGTAGCACCGGTGGGTGGGATTAAAAAATCTTCGTTTCCGGTGAAATCTCTGCATACCTTAAGCGACCCTTCGGTCATGGCGGCACCCAAATGGGCTCAGAAGACGATAACGCTCCCTCCTCACAACCGGGGTTGCCATCTGATTACTCCCAAGGCATCTCTCTCTCTCTCTCTCTCTCTCTCTCTCTCTCTCTCTCTGTCTGTCTGTCTCAGCTCTGCTTTTCTTTCTAGAATTCGATTGTTTCTTTACTTGTTCTTAGAGCTATCGTCTTTCTAGGGCTCCTGCGATCATTAGGCTGCTAGTATTCAGGACATAGTAACCATATTTGAGCTTTGAATAGAGACAGCGCTCATTTAACTAAGATTCTGTTTAGTTTCTTTGATATGTAAGAATCAGAAAGGCGATTACAAGTGTGTGGGAGAAGGAGAGAAAGGGAAGAGAGCGAGTGAGCTGGTTAGGACCAAGGGGGTCTTCTCATGAGATTATGTGATTGAAGTCAAATATGTAATAGTAATTGCACGCATACCTCTAGCCAGCTGTAGGATCTTGTCAATTCATATGTTGCATAACCACCACCAGAGTTCTGAAATAATAGTTAGGAAACCAGGGACAGCATTATACTACAATGGGATTACAAATGTGAAAGGGTGATTACTACAACCAACATTATCCGTAAAGATAGAATAATATTCACAGCATCATACAGCTGGTTTGCATCCCTTGGCTCACCAACAAGTTCTGATGGCTATTTCGCAAGCAAAAGTGCAGCCTAATAGAAAGCAAATAAAGAGTCTCAACAATTAACAACCTCACTGCTTGAATATGATTAAGAAATATTCACCTTTAGCCCTTCCTTCTACAGTACAATCTGAAATGGGCCAACCATGGTGATGGTCTGCAGTTGAGAATGGCCAAGCACCTTTTGAAATATGACGGTACCAATGATCAAGATCACCGTAGCGGGTATCTAACACCTTTAAAGAAAAAGAAAGCAATAAAAAGAAGCAAACATATAACATGACCAGGAACAATAGTTAATAATAAGTGAAACTGTAAGTTTCACCTTCACTTGACATCTTTATATACACGTGTCCCTTTTTCAATGTTGGACCTAAGTCTTCAATGAGGTTTGTAGAAATAATTGCTTGAATGGCAAATGCAGTATCCCATAGCTGACTACCATTATAAATGATATGGTGATGAAAAGTCATCCAGAAGATCAAAATTTTAGTTCCCTTCTCAATAACAAAAAATATTTTTAAATAACTTAGGATGGTAAAGTGTCACATATTCAAACCCGCATTTTCAGGCCATCTTCAGCAAGCCATAGATATTCTTGGGAGGTGCAACTTGAAAGCCTCTGACTTTGGGTCTTCTTCCCAGAAGCAGAGCATATTTAAAACCTGGTCAAAAATTTAGGTTTAGATGAAAGAGAAATCATTTAATATATGAAAAATCATGAAACCACAATTAATTTTCAGGAGAAGAATTAGAATATAACCATGGTGTAGGAAGGGGTATAGCAGGAATAACCTAACCTGGCAATCACTTCCTAACAATGCTATATTGAAAGAGAAAGTAACATATAAAGTGGCGTATAGACCCTTGTGTATTTCAATCCAATTAAAAGATAACACAAAAACCATAACGCAGTTTTATTTTTTAGTAATAGCCTTCTAAATTGTAATTAAAAGTTTAAAACTTTTAATTATGTACTTATACATGCATACAATTGTGGTATTTTGTAATATTAGACTAGGTTATTATTAGTGAATAATTTAGGGTTAATTATGTAATATTGTCCTCACCCTCTATTGTAACCCTAAACACATAATTACTCAATACAATTACGATTACAAGGTTTAATTTGGTATCAAAGCCAGGAGGGCTCGATTATCGCTGGAACCCTAATCAGGGCGGCCGGCCGCCGCCGCCGACCTGTCCAACCATCCGCCGCCGACCTGTCCAACCATCCATCACCACTCCTCTTTTTTTTTTCTTTTTTTTCCTTTTTTTTTCTTTCTGTTAACCAACAAGGTTTAGATCTAGCCTCTAACCTCTCATCTTTACAACATCACAACAACCCACTACCATCTTCACCTTTAACAGGCGAATACAAACAACCATAATCTCTTTCCTTTCACACAACCACGACCGTCGTCGTTAAACCCTAATCCTAGCTGCCGCCAAACCCTAACCCTAGCCGCCACAAACCCTAACCCTAGCCGCCAAACCCTAACCCTAACCGTCACTACACCATAACCCTAGCCGTCACTAAACCTAACCCTAGCTGCCGCTAAACCCTAATCTTAGTCGCCACACACCACGTACTATCACCGCTGCTCCTTTTCAATCTTAACCCGTCATCGCATACAACGTGATGCTTCACCTTCATTGTCGCTGCTATACAACAGTAGCTCCACCGTACAACGGCGGTGCACCTTCGTTCAAAAGTTTTAGGTGTGGAGATACACAGAAAGATTCACAGGATAAGAACAACTGTAGTTTCAAATTCACATCGCATTCAACGCGATAACCGGAGAAGAACAATTGGTTATTCACACATTCGACGATTGCAACGGCAAACCTGGTTGTTAGATTAAACGACAGAGACAACTGGGTGGGTGCAAAACCCTAATTTGTGAAGGGACATGGGTTCGGATGAGAGGTTTTCCCGAGCATTGACGAAATGGTGGTGTTGGGCCTTAGTGACCTGGATTAGACTTTGAACAAGACCAATAATTTACTTTGCTTATTTTTATTTTTATGGTTTTTAGATTTCAAGCTAAATCTCTCCCGAGCTTAGCTTGCGGTGGAATATTAGGCTAGCTTATTATTAGTGAATAGTTTAGGGTTAATTATGTAATATTGTCCTCTATATAAAGGACCCTCTATTATAACCTTAAACACACAATTACTCGATACAATTACAATCACAAGGTTTGTAATAAGCTTCTGTTGCCAGTACATCTTAGTACATAGATACAAATGTAATAATAGAAAGAAACAAATACAAACGAACGAACATAAAAAACCTATTTACCTTGTTTTTAAGAATCAGAGAGGATATTTAAGATTGTAAGGACAATGACGGTCTTCTCATGAGAAGGCTAGCTACCCCTATAAATAGGGTTGGTCAAGTCCAATGGTCTAACCTGTCTCCTGAGCCTAATGTTGGGTATGTCTACACGTCTATCTGTCTAGTATTTTGTACTTTTGAATGTCGTTTTGCTTCCTTGAACCAAGTGATCCTTTAGTTTATGATTAGCGTAGATGATTTGTGACTTTGGTATTGGTATATGAGTACCTCAGTCCATACGGGTGGATCTTGGTCCAAATGACTTTGAGCGGACCTTTTGACGCTTAATAATCTGTTTTAGTCATTTAGTATGTTGGTTTGATTTTTAGTATCTTGGTTTGGGTAATATCTGTCGAAAACATAAGCGCTTAATCAATATCTTTTCTGTTACCTAGTTGCCTAAGAACAAGGAGTGAATTATTGGGTAGCTCAACTTGGTCATCATCACTAGGCATATAACCAATGGAGCGAACTATAGAGTAGCTTAATTTGGTCATCGTCACTAGGCATAATAACCCATGGGCAATTTATAGAGTAGCTCAATCGAAGCATCCCACAAATACAATTATACAATGTATATCGAGTAAAACAAAAGTGTAGTGGTGCTATACCATCCTAGTCATATGGTTCAGTAATTCACGCTAATAATATTGAACTCAAATATGAAAAGGTTTAGGTAAGTGAAGTTGTAAATACATTATAAACGTAAAATATATAGCATCAAGGGTAAACAAAAGTAGTAATGGTGCTTTACCATGCTAGTCATATGGTTCGGTAATTCACGCTAATAGCATTGAACTAAAACAAACAAACAAACAAACAATACCCAGTATGTCCCATTGGAAGTAGGGTCTGGGAAGGGTAGGTGGTGGCCGGTCTTTCCTCTATCTTGGGAGAAAGAGAGACCGCTTTCAAGGAGACCCCGGCTTGTCATCGATAACAACCAAATTGTAGTGTATATATCACATAAGCATACATCACATAAGAGTTTTTTTTTTTTTT
>BJCO01379775.1:0-18949 GCA_018326465.1 Flaveria floridana | reverse complement strand
AAGGGCATCACATGTAATTTAGTAGAAAACCTATGACCTTCTAGTTCTATGGCACAGTCCTCTATCATATCAGTAATTCTAGTAGACTTACCAATAGCAATTTCTACATCAAATGACTCATCAATACTTCTACTACTAACAGGCAACATAGCACAGAAAGCAGTAGAAATAAAACTCCTACTAGCACCAGAATCAAATAACACAGAGACACAAGTTTGGTTTACTAGAAACATACCTGACACAACATTAGGATCCACTCTAGCCTCCTCCCGCGTCATCGTGAAGGCTCTAGCACTCGCCCTCTGTCTTCCTCCCTCTGGCTTCATTTTCATCCCAACACTTTTGGCCCGGGGTTCCTGCAGTCCCTGCTCACATGGTCCTCCTCCCCATAGTTATATCACCGTATAACTCTACACATCTTTACCACATGATCGGGCTTCCCACACTGAAGCACACACTCAATCCCTATTTACACTCACCGGAGTGCTCTCTCCCACATTTTCTACACTTCTTTATCCCCGAACTAGATGATACCACCTTTCGTTCATCCACTTTCGACCTTTTATTGTTTGGAGTGAAACCACCATGTCCAAAGCTTTTCCTGCCCCAGCTATTGTCACCACCACCCTTCTTCTTCACCTTCACCACCACTGACTCTTCTCTTTCATCATACAATCTACCCGCCAGGTCCACTACCGACCGAAAAGTACCAAGTCAGCAGCAATCAGATGCCTACCGATGTCAGCTGGCAATCCTTGGATGTACTTCTTTATCATCTTTGACATAGGTGTCACCTGATCCGACACCAACCTTGCCATCTCATTAAACTTGGTGGTGTATTGCTGGTGCGCCATGGTGCCTGCCTCCGGCTGTTGGAACTCCCTCTCTATCTTGTCAAGTTCTCGGTGAGGACAGAATTCCTCAATCACCAACTTCTTCAGTTCTGACCATCGCATCCTGCCAATGGCCCTACTACCCTCAGCCTGGAAAATGTTGTCCCACCAACACAATGCTGAGTCCATAAATGAGTGAGTGGCGAACTTCACTTTCTGGTCTTCTCGGCACTTGCTAATCTCTAATACTACTTCCATCTCTCTCACCCAGTAGTGAGTAGCAGCAGCATTACCGTTTCCATCGAACGTCGGGGGCTTGCATCTTTGAAATGCCCCATAGTTATAGCGTCATGTAGTTTCCTGCAATGCTTCTTCCTCCTCCTCCTCATCACTCGAGACAACCATCTCGGTCTCTGATCGTTCCCCCTCTTCCCTTCCTGTGGTCCTTCTCCTCTCTTCTTCTCATCCTCCCTTACAGCTTTGATCACTTTAGTCACTACATATGATAGAATTGTCTGCATGACTTGATGGACTTCCTTTACCACCGCCTCTTTCATCAAGGCCCTTAAGTTCGCACTCTCATCACCACCCTCCTGGTGATGCACCTCGGTCTCTTCGCGGGCCCTCTCAGCAGTTTT
Source organism: Flaveria floridana (assembly GCA_018326465.1). Lineage (NCBI taxonomy): Eukaryota > Viridiplantae > Streptophyta > Magnoliopsida > Asterales > Asteraceae > Flaveria > Flaveria floridana. The sequence goes on along the minus strand of BJCO01379775.1, from coordinate 17,478 downwards.
AGTCTTATTCCTAGGAACACGCGGTTCAGTACCATGTCCTCCCTGTACTCCACCCCTAGAGGACTTAGATGATCTACCTCCAGCCATTCTCTAATCACTATAAGATTCAAACATTAACATGGTCATTCAAGGAATAGCTTAGTTTATGTTAAGTATAGTAAGTCCCTAATTACAGTGGCCAGTTGTGATTAGCCACTTACTTTACTCTTCATACCCCAAGCATTTCCTATCCTGACTACATCCGTATCTAAATCTTCTATGAGCACATAATCAAGTAGCACACGCACATAACCTCAATTAATGTTGAGAAAAAGAAATACCTGAGGGAACGTAGCTACTCGGGCTGGCATCCCTTTCCATTAGTCTCATTCTCAGTTTAAGATTAGGTTTTTGAAAATATTTTACCCTATTCACTTAAACTTTAACTCTGATACCAACTTGTAAGGCCCCATTCCTGGGCACCTCATAGTTGAACAATTGTCACATCATTTCATATATAATTTATATTTTATAAAAATAAGCAACGGAAATAAGACATCAAAAACCATTCATTACATTGATAAATATTGTTGTTAAGCAATACAACATTGTTAAATTACAAAAGCCTCATTTATTTGCATTACAAAACAACATTATTATTATGTGTGAATGGATGCCAGTCTTGCCCTACCGAGTAGTCTCCCCACATGCCATCCTCAGCAACATTACCTGCTAAATGAAAAATACATAAAAGTCAGTGTTGTTGAGTGTAGTTTTAAAGTGTTAAAATACTTATTATGGCTCATATATGAAAATACTCTTTTCATAAAAACACTTTCTTTACTTTCATACGTGATCATTCATCACACATATAACAAGGCATAACCATATTCTTCATTCATTATTTCACATATTCATTCGTTTCGTACTTTATCATTGTCTGTCATAATCGTTCGTTTCATACTTTATCATTATCTTTCGTAATCATTCGTTTTGTACTTTGTCATTATCTTTCGTAATCGTTCATTTCATACTTTATCATTATCTTTTCTAATCGTTCGTTTCGTACCATTTCGCTCGTTTCGTACTGATTCTAGATCCTGTCAAGCTTTTCCCCCCATCGTGGCCCGAAGCCACCATTCCGGGCACAAAGCCTCATTACTATCTGGCACAAAGCCCATGGCCTGAAGCCACCATTCCGGGCACAAAGCCTCTTTACTTTTTTGGCACAAAGGCCATGGCCCGAAGCCACCATTCCAGGCACAAAGCCTCTTTACTTTTTGGCACAAAGCCTGTGGCCCGAAGCCACCATTCTAGGCACAAAGCCTCATTATTTTTGGGGTCGAGTGACAAGGATCCTGTTTCGTACTATGGATAAGTCACCAAGACTGATCCCCTCTATGTGAACCCTAATGGGTTAGCCAAAATCGCACGCTATAATATACATAGTTAAGCTGACAACTCTCATTAGTTGTGTTCCTCCTTTAATTCTTCTTTCAAGTCTTTCTTTCATTCGTTCTTTATGTTCCACTTTTATTATCATTAATCTTATCTCTTTTTAATGATAATACTTTACATTTATGATTATAAACACACTACGTAAAGTTATACATCAATATACATAAGGAACATAAGAACAAAGCATAACTATGCATAAAATAGGCATATATAAGCCTTAGGTCAAACTAGGGTCAAAACCCTAAAAATCTGATTTCCCAAAAATTCTGAAAATTCTCTAAGTGTTAGGCATTTTAACACTATGCAGGCGCATGAGGCCTGTTCCGGCGTTTCATCACTATTTGGGCGCATGGCCCTATACTTTGCCATTTCCCCCTTTTGGGCGCATGAATTGTTTAGGCGTATGAGCTTACACTTAGGCACCTGAGTAAAATTTGGGCTCATGAACACTATTAGGGCACATAACCCCACTACTTAGGCATTTTGCCAAATATTCTAGGCGCATGAACCACTGTTCAGGCGCATGAGCATGTACTTAGTATTTCTATGGCTTTTCTAGGCGCATGAGCTACTGTTTAAGCGCATTAGCCTATACTTAGTATTCTCAGACCACATTTTGGGCGCATGAGGGTACTGTTTGGGCGCATAAGCTTTACTTAGGCTTTCTAAGTCAATTTCTTAGGCGCATGGGCCCTGTTTGGGCGCATAAGCTTTACTTAGGCTTTCTAAGTCAATTTCTTAGGCGCATGGGCCCTGTTTGGGTGCATGACCACCTACTTACATGTTTCTAATATATTTTTCAATTCGAAAACTAAGTTTACCCTGTTCTAAGCTCATACAACCATTCTAAACACTAATCAAAGCATTTACAACCATAAATCATCAAACACGTGCACATATACATACGGTTACATACATATCACTTGTAAAAATGTTTTACATGCATTTTCAGCCCAAAACTTTTAAAAACATATAGAAACCAGGGACTAGAAACTCACCTAGGCTGCTTCCAAGCTCACTACTTCAAACTCGAACTTTTCAAAGGTTTCTAGCACCTATACATGTCAAAAACACGTACCCGAACACATGTACACACATAAGAACATGTAGAAATAGGTTTCATGGTCAAAATTCCATAAAAACCAAACCATCTATGCTAAGTTTACTTACCTTGGTTGAATTCAGCTACTTTCTCTCTCTAAAACCGAAGATCTTTCTGCTTTCTCTCTCTAAAAATGTCGACTGTAGTTGGCAGGGGTGTTGTGGGTGGCCATGCCACCTTTTAAAAATAATAATAAGATTTGTATCTTGTACACTTTTACCCATTCCACTTGAATTCATTTTAATTTCTTACAAGACACTTTTCTTTTCGTTTTTTTTATTTCTTTTATTTCTTTTATTTTTGACAGAATTTCCGGGTGTTACAGCAACCTGGTTGTGTTGGGGATTCAAGGCCATTGTTTGGTGATGATACTATTTGAAGGAGTTTGAGAGTAGTAATTTGAGAGTGAGTGAAGATGACAATGGAAATTTTAGGGCTTTTACAGTGGTAAAGAAGGTAAAGAAAGAAAGTCGGAAATATTTAAATGGTGGTTAAAAATCAATCCGGTAAGGTAAAAGGACATTTTGGGTTCTGATTTGACAGGGGCGGTAAGAACGACCTTTTAAAATATTCCAATAATTATTAATAAAATCTTACTTTTTGCAGAATGGGGCCCAAAGATTTCCTTTACACAGTAGCTTTTCTTTCGAGAGTAAAATTGGTTCAGAGAGAACATTTGTGTTTCTCTTTCTGGATTGTCTTCTGAAGCCACTTTATCTTTCGAAGCAAATTATGTCTTGAAGACAAATTTGCTTTCGAGAATAAAGTGTTCTTTCGAGAGAAAAAGCTAGTAGTCTTCGGAAGGAATCGTGATCTATGATCAAATGATCTTCTGAGGCTAAAAACTCTTCAGAAGAGAATACTTGTGCAGAGGAATTTGCCTTCGGAAGATGAATAAGGAATTCTTCCGAGGGTAAATTTCTCTTTTGAAGAATTTATAATTAGATAATTTTGAAGAAAACCTTTTGTAACAGGGCTTAGATTGTAAATAGACAACTTAGACATGACATATTTTTAAAAGATTTTCAAAGGAGATTTACTAATCAAAGTTGATCATCCCAATAACCGTAATTAAATACTTAAATCTTTGTTCATCAAAGCCTTTGGTGAACAAATCAGCATATTGTTTATTTGAATAAACTTTAACTTGTTTGATCAAGTTTTTCTCATTTATATCTCGAATGAAATGATACCTAATGTCAATATGTTTTTTCTTGGAGTGCTTGATCGGATTTTCTGTGATAGAAATAGCACTCTTATTGTCTATGTGGATAGGAGTCTTCATGAAGTTGAAACCATAGTCTAACATCCGATCTGAATTTATAGCAGTTGAGCACAGCAGCTTACAGTAGCGATGTATTTAGCTTCAGCAAATGATGTAGAGACACATGCTTGCTTCTTGCATTGTCAAGAAAGGATCCTTCTACCAAAAAATTGACATGCTCTGATGTAGATTTCTTATCAATGTTGCAGCCACCGTAATCACTGTCAGTGTAACCGTAAACATTGAAATCCATGTTCTTAGGATACTAAAGGCCAAGTTTGGGAGCTCCTTTAAGATATCTGAGAATTCTCTTAACAATAATTAGGTAAGACACCTTGGGAGCAACCTCATATCTTGCACAGATGCAGGTTGCAAACATGATATCAGGTCTACATACAGTGAGATACATTATAGATCCAATAATTGCCATGTACTGATACAGATCAGTGTCCTCCCCCTCAGAATCAGGACAAAGATTATGATTTCTTTATATAGGTGTATTGGCTGACTTATAATCTTTCATATCAAATCTTTCTAAGATGTCCTTGACACACTTAGATTGATTAATGAAGAACCCTTCTTCCATCTATTTCACTTGAATTCCTAGGAAGAAATCCATCTTTCCTATTGAACTCATTTCAAATTTCTTCCTAATGATGCTTTCAAAGTCTTTGCATATTTGGTTATTAGATGAACCAAATATGATGTCATCAACATAGACTTGTACAAGCAACATGTCCTTCCCAGACTTCTTTGTGAACAATGTCGAGTCTATGGTGCCTCTGGTGTAGCCATTCTTCAGAAGAAACTGAGACAATGTCTCATACCACAGCGTAGGTGCTTGGTGTAACCCATAAAGAGTTTTATCCAATTTGCACACATAGTTGGGGTGCTGTGGGTCTTCAAATCCAGGTGGTTAGCACATATAGACTTCTCTGTCGATATCCCCATGTAGAAATGCATATTTTACATCAAACTGATAGACTAAAAAGTTCTTAGATGCGGTAAAAGCAAGGAAGACTCTCACAGCCTCAAGTCTTGCAACAGGTGCAAAGACATTAGTGTAATCTATCCCTTCCTTTTATGTGTATCCTTGATATACAAGTCTGGTCTTGTGCTTATGATCAAACCTCTATCATCTCTTTTGTTCCTGAACACCAACTTGGTGCCAATAGGGACTGACCAGGTGGCAATGGACATAGGTTCCATACTTTTTGCCTCATGAATTAAAGCACCTCCTCTTGCATTGCTTCAACCCAACTGGTGTCCTTGAGAGCTTCTTCCACCTTCTTGGGTTCTAACTAGGAGAGAAAGCATGAGTACAAGTACATTCCTATTATAAGTCTGTCTTCTAGTTCTTACACCTTCTGAGACATCCCTAATGATGTTCTCAGTTGGATGAGTGTTGTGAATTCTGAGTCTTGGAATCACATCTAGTTACATAGATAGATCCAAGTTTGAAAAGTTTTTCTCAGGATTGTAAACATTGATTCTAGCTGATGTCTCACACTCATTCAATGAGGACTGATTGAATGAATATGTGACAACATCAATGGTGTTTTGCTATGAAGCAGTATTAACAATTTCCTGTTCCTCTAGATTAATGTCTTCACAGCTTGGTGTTGAGAGCTAGAGTTGTCAGCTGATGAGTTTTGAGGCTTAACTGACTGACAACTTGTTGAAGCTCCACTGTTCCCTGTGATTCAATCTTTCAGGACTTACTGTAACGGGAGCTTGCTCTTCTTGTCTTCTTGGAGAATTGGAACAGGTCTAGGTAACTCAAACAGTTGATCATCAGATGAGTCATTTTGAGTTCCTGTTCCAGCTGAAACATTCTCACAAGATGGTTTAGAATAGTTAGGAAACAATTCTTAGTCAAAGATATGGTCAGTGCCATTCCCTTTAACATAAAGAGTGTGCTCATTTACAATAATGTTAGATGATTACACAAATTGTTGATTCTTAATGTTGCATATTCTATAGGCTATAGAGCTTGAGGAATACCTAACCAAAGATAACATTATCTGACTTTTCAGCAAATTTTGCTAAATTGTCCTTTGTGTTAAGTATGGTACACCTACTACCAAAGGACCTTAGAAAGACAATGAACGGTGGCCTCTTGTTCTATAGCTCATAAGAGGTATCTCCATGGGTCTTAACAATGACAACCTTGTTCTGCACATAACATACAGTACTGACTGCCTCTGCCCATCAAGTTAGCGGTAGCTTTGAATCAGCTAACATAGTCCTTGCAGCCTCTATAAGTGTCTTGTTCCTACTCTCAGCAACACCATTCTATTGAGGAGTTCTAGGAGCACTGTATTGTCTGGTAATCCCTTTTGAGTTACAGGATGAGTCAAGAACTTGATTCCTAAACTCAGTCCCTTGATCACTTCTAATTGTTTTTACTTTGTGATCAATTTGATTTTCTATTTTAAGAAAAAATGTTTTTAACGTTTTAGCGGTTTCATCCTTAGTTCTTAAAAAGAATACCCTTGTGAATCTTGTACAATCATTAACTATCATAAGACAATTGATTTCCTTCCAATGCTTATTATACTTATGGGAGCAAATAGATCCATGTGCAATAAGTGTAATAGAGTGGTGATAGAATTAACTTCTTTGGATTTGTGGGTTGTCTTGTATTGCTTTCCTTTAAGAAAAGCAACACAATTGTCTTTACAGAAAAACTCCTTTTTAGGCACTCCATGTACCAAGTTATTTTTAACCATCTTATTTATGGTTTTAAAATGAACATGACATATTCTTTTATGCCAAAAATTTGATTCATCACCATTTGATTTGGAAAGAAAGCATGAAACTTCACCCAGTGGGGAAACATTGTTCATATCTAGCTTATTGTAACACCCGGGAATTTTGGTCAATTAAAATAAAAGAAAAGAAAGGGGAAAAGGAAAACAAAAGTAATTTGAAAGAAAAATGAAAGTATCTTGAAAGAAAGGAAAAAGAAATAAAGTGGAAGGGGGTAAAGTGCAAATAAGTATAAAAGTCAAATATATTAATATATTATGGGTATGGCCACCCATATCACCTTTTCCCATCTGCTTTTGTCTACAAAATAGAAGAAGAAGAAGAAAAGCAGATCTTCTTCGGTTCTAGAGAGAGAGAGTAGCAAAACTTGCCAAGGTAAGCAAATTTAGCATAATTAGTTCTGTTTTTATGGATTTTCGACCAAGAAATCGATTTCTACATGTTCTTATGTGTGTACATGTGTCCGGGTATGTGTTTTTGACATGTTAGGTGTTAGAGTTCTTTTAAAAGTTCAAGTGAAAGGAGTTGAGCATTGAGCAGTTAAGGTGAGTTTCTAGGCCCCATATTTTGTATGTTTTTAAAGATATTGGGGCTGAAAATGCATGTAAAATATTTTTAAAACTTTTGTACGTATGACCATATGTATATGTGCTTGTATGATGAGGTTTTATGGTTGTACATGCTAAGTTAAGGCTTAGAATGGTACTAAGAAGCTTAGAACTTGTTAAGATTTGTGTTTGGTACTGAAAAGTATGTAGAAAGATGTAGGTTGATGGTCATGCGCCCAAACAGGCCCATGCGCCTACTATTTTGCCTTAAAAAAGTTTAAGTAAGGTCATGCGCCCAAACAGTGCCCATGAGCCTGAAAAATATGCCTTAGAATGTTAAGTATATGATGATGCGCCCAAACAGTAGTCCATGCACCTAGAAATTCCTTAGAATATTCTAAGTGAAAGTTGATGCGCCTGAATAGTAGTTCATGCGCCTTAGTTTGTGAAGAAATGCCTAAGTATAACGTGATGCGCCTAAATATTGCCCATGCGCCCAAGGGGCTCATGCCCCTAAGTGTTGAAACAGTTAAGTATAGGCTCATGAGCCTGCATAGTGGAGAAACGCCCAAACAGTCATCATGCGCCCAAATAGTGTCCATGCGCCCAAACACCTAGAAAAATTTCTGGAATTTCGGGAAAAACAGAATGTTAGGGTCTGACCCTAGTTTGACCTATGGACGGTTTTGACCTATTTTGAGCATGAATATGTGATGGTCTATGGATAGATTATTTATGATGATATGATGAATGTATTATATGCATATGTGTATGATGTGTTATCTTTCATTGATTTTTAAAACGTATAAATTTATTATAATATAATATACGTTAAGTATTATGTTATGACTTTACGTAGTATGATGAATGTACGAAAGAACATAAAGTATAACATAAGAAAGTGAAAGATAACAGAGATGAAAAGTGAAATGTAATGAAAAAGAGAATGGCTTGCAAGCAAATAGAAAGGAGGTGCACGACCATGTTGTCGTTAGCTCAATTGTGTGCGGTTTTAATAACCCGAAGAAGGCATACAGGGTCAATCATTGAGATTGACGGGACCCATGTGGCATGCCCTTGGTGACTGGGTCAGATTCGTGCACAATGTTCGTGGTCTACAATTGGTCTACTTGTAGACCACAGGCCCAGCATCAACTTCGTGCATAATGTTCAGGGTATTGTACATCGATCCATATGAAAGTAAAAGAATGATGAAAAGTATGAAAAGTAAGTAAAGAATGATGAAAAGTATGAAAAGTACGTATGAAAGTAAAGAATGATGAAAAGTACGAAACGAAAGAATGTGTATGAAAGTAAAGATAGTGAAAAGTATGAAATGAAAGTATGTATATGAAAGTGAATGTTAATGTAAAGAATGGAAGGAAAGTATGTATACAATGATAAAGGATAGTAATTTAAGTATGAAAAAAAGAATAAAAAATGAATATTGTTTGAATGTATGTATGATGTGTGCTTGTATACGAAAGTAAATTATTTTACGGAAAGGTATGTTTCGTATATAAAACACATAAGGTATTTTAATACTTATAAAACTAGAACTCACTCAGCAACACTGACTTTTATATATTTTCAGTTGGCAGGTAATATTGCTGATGATGGCACACGTGGAGGCTACTCGGCAGGGCAAGACTGGCATCCATTCACACGTAATATTATTGTTGATTTGAAATGCAATTAATGGATGTTTTCTTTTGTAACTTAACAATGTTGTATTGCATAACAATAATAATTTATTGATGAAATGAATAGGCTTTTGTTAATGTAATTCCGCTACAATGTTTTATGAAATGTATATTATTATGTATGTTTAGTGCTATGAATGACCAACTGTGAGGTGCTCGGGACCGGTGTCTTACAAGTTGGTATTAGAGCCAAAGTTTAAGTGAACTAGGAAAAATATTTTCAAAAAACTAATGTTAAACTGAGAATGGGACTAAAGGAAAGGGATGCCAGCCTGAGTAGCTACGTGCTATCAGGTACTTATTTTCTCAACGTTAATTGGAGTTACGTGCGTGTGCTATTTGATTATGTGCTTATAGTAGATTTAGATACTGATATAGCCAGGTTAGGAAATGCTTGGGGTGTGAAGGGTAAAGTAAGTTGCTAATCACAACTGGCCACTATAATTAGGGACTTACTATACTTAACATAAACTCACCTATTCCTTGAATAACCATGTTAGTGTTTGAATCTTATAATGATTAGAGAATGGCTGGAGGTAGATCATCTAAGGCTTCTAGGGGTGGAGCACAGGGAGGACGTGGTGCTGAACCACGTGTTACTAGGAACAAGACTAAGACTGCTGAGAGGGCCCATGAAGAGCCCGAGACGCATCACCAGGAAGGTGGTGATGAGAGTTCAAACTTAAGGGCCTCAATGAAAGAGGCGGTGGTAGAGGAAGTCCATCAAGTCATGCAGGCGATTCTGCAGTCTGTAGTGACTGAAGTGATCAAAGCTGTAAGAGAGGATGAGAAGAAAAAGAGGAGAAGGACCACAGGAAAGGAGGAAAGAGAGCGATCGGAGACCGAGACAATTGTCTCGATGAGTAGGAAGAGGAGGAAGCGGTGCAGGAAACTGCATGAGGATGTAACTATAGGGCATTTCAAAGATGCAAGCCTCTGACTTTTGATGGAAATGGCAATATTGCTTCTGCTCACCGCTGGTTGAGAGAGATGGAGGCAGTACTGGAGATTAGTGAGTGCAGGGAGGATCAGAAGGTGAACTTTGCCACTCACTCATTTGTTGACTCGGCTCTGTGTTGGTGGGACAATATTGTCCAAGCCGAGGGCAGCAGGGCCATTGGCAGGATGAGATGGGGAGAGATGAAGAAGCTGGTGATTGAGGAGTTCTGTCCTCAGTGGGAACATGATAAAATAGAGAGGGAGTTCCAACTGATGGAGGCAGGCACCATGACACACCATCAATACACCACCAAGTTCAACAAAATGGCAAGGCTGGTGCAGGATCAGGTGATGCCGGTATCGAGGAAGATCAAGAAGCACATTCAGGGATTGCCAACTGACATTCGCAGGCATTTGATCGCTTCCCGGCCGGGTACCTTTCGATCGGTGGTAGACTTGGTGTGTAGGTTGTATGATGAAAGGAAGGTGGCAGTAGTCGAGGCGAAGAGGACAGGTAGTGGTGACAGGAACTGGAGCGGGAAAAGGTTTGGACGTGATGGTTTTACTCCAAACAACAAAAGGAGGAAAGTGGATGACCGAAGGGTGGTGTCATCAAGCTCAGGGATAAAGAAGTGTGGTTAATGTGGGAGAGAGCAAGCTGGTGAGTGTAGGATGGGATTGAATGTTTGCTTCAAGTGCGGGAAGCTTAGCCACATCTCTAAGGATTGTAGGGTGGCGAGGTGCTACAATTGTCGTGAAGTAGGCCACTTGAGTCGGGACTATAAGAAGCCAAGGGCCGAGAGTTCCGGAGCGAAGAAGGGGATAGAAGATGGAGGATAGAGGGCAACTGCTAGAGCATTCACGATGACACGGGAGGAGGCTAGAGTGGATCCCTATGTCGTGTCAGGTATGTTTCTGGTAAACCAAACTTGTGCCTCTGTGTTATTTGATTGTGGTGCTAGTAGGAGTTTTATTTCTAGTACTTTCTGTGATAAGTTGTCTGTTAGTAGTAGAAATATTAATGAGCCATTTGACATAAAAACTGCTATAGGTAAGTCTACTAGAATTACTGATATGATAGAGGACTGCGCCATAGAACTAGAAGGTCATAGGTTTTCTGCTAAATTACATTTGATGCCCCTAGGCGGATTTAATGTAGTACTAGGGATGGATTGGTTAGCAACCTATGAGGCAAACATCGTGTCATGAGAAGCTGATTCGATCAATTACGCCTGATGGAAGTTCGATGACGGTTTACGGTGATCGCGTCACTACGGTTCCAAAGGTGATTTCGATGGCGGTGGCAGAAAAGTGCATAAGACGTGGATGTAGTGCCTATCTGTCCTGCGTGAAAGATGTGGACACATCAGTACCACAACTGTCCGACGTACCAATGGTGTGCGATTTCCCAGACGTGTTTCTAGAAGACTTACCAGGTGTTCTACCAGATCGTGAGATTGAGTTTCAGATTGATCTAATACCCGATGCTCAACCCATTGCCAAAGCACCGTATCGATTGGCTCCTACTGAGATGAAGGAACTAACGGACAAACTGCAGGAGTTGATGGATAGAGGGTTCATTCGACCAAGTATCTCTCCATGGGGTGCTCCGGTGTAGTTTGTGAAAAAGAAAGTCGGTAGAATACGGATGTGCATCGACTAGCGGGAGCTGAACAAGTTGACGGTAAAGAATCGGTATCTGTTACCAAGGATTGACGACTTGTTTGATCAGCTGCAAGGTGTTAGTTGGTTGTCAAGGTTAGATCTTCGATCTAGTTATCACCAGTTGAAGGTAAAGGAGCGAGATATCCCTAAGACAGCTTTTCGCATGCGTTATGGACATTACGAGTTTCTTGTTATGTCATTCGGTTTGACTAACGCGCCAGCTGCCTTTATGGATTTAATGAACCAAGTGTGTTGGCCAATGTTAGATAAATCAGTGATCGTGTTTATTGAAGATATTATGATTTACTCAAAGAGCGAAGAAGAACATGCCGGACATATTCGGGAAGCGTTAGAGACACTTAGAAGAGAGAAACTGTATGCCAAATTCTCTAAGTGTGCATTCTGGTTGCGTGAAGTTCAATTTTTGGGTCACGTGGTAATTGCTGAAGGAATTATGATGGACCCGGTGAAGGTTGTAGCGGTGATGTAATGGAAGTCTCCAAGGACGCCATCCGAGATCCGTAGTTTCTTGGGTTTGGCGGGCTACTATAGAAGATTTATACAAGACTTTTCCAAGACAGCCTCACCTTTGACCAAATTGACCCGTAAAGATGTGAAGTTTGAGTGGGGTCAGAAACAGGAGGATGCTTTCGAGGAGTTAAAGATGAGATTGACTCAAGCTCCTGTCTTGATGTTGCCCTAAGGGAGTGAGGACTTAGTGCTATATTCGGTGCTTCTTATTCGGGACTAGGTTGTGTGTTCTTGCAACATGGAAGGGTAATAGCCTACGCATCCTGACAGCTGAAAACCCACAAAGTCAACTACCCTACCCATGACTTGGAGCTAGCGGTTGTGGTCTTCGCGTTGAAGATTTGGAGGTACTACCTGTACGGGACGAAGTGCACAATCTTCACGGATCATAAGAGCTTAAAGTACTTCTTCGAGCAAAAGGATCTCAACATGAGGCAGAGGAGATGGTTAGAGCTCATCAAATATTATATCTGTGAGATCCATTATCATTCAGGTAAGGCCAACATTGTGGCCGGTGCCCTTAGCCGAAAAGAGAGACCCGTGCTGATTCGGGTGAAGTCTAATTAGTTGGTTATGACCTCGGACTTGATGATTCAACTCAAAGTATTTCAAGATGAGGTGTTGAAAGAATATCGCCTTAACTCTGAAAGAATAAGAGGTATAGTCTCGGAGTTAGGAGAAAACATTCACGGAGTGAGAACCCGCTTCGGACGGATGTGCATTCCCCGATACGGAGATCTAAGGGGACGAATTATGGATGAGGCTCATAAGACTCGATACTTAATTCATCCTGGTGCCACGAAGATGTATCAGGATATGAAGAAAGATTATTAGTGGCCGGGAATGAAGCGTGACATGGTAGAGTACATGAGCAAGTGCCTTACTTGTTTGCAAGTGAAGGCTGAACATCAGAAACCATACGGGAAGATCCAACCGTTGGATATACCCGAATGGAAGTGGGAGCACATCACCATGGACTTTATTACCTCGGACAGCGAGGGGGTGCGATACCATTTGGGTGATTGTTGATCGTCTGCCCAAGAGTGCTCACTTCCTACCAATCCATGAGACATAGTCATCCAAGAGACTGGCGGATTTGTTCATTAAGAAGATTGTAGCTCGTCATGGTGTGTTGGTGTCTATAATGTCAGATCGTGACACCCGATTCACATCAAAGTTTTAGAAGAGATTCCATGATGTGATGGGGACGAAGCTACATATTAGCACGGCTTACCATCCTCAGTAGATGGTCCGTCTGAGAGAATGATTTAGAAGCTTGAGGATATGCTTCAAGCATGCGTGATCGATTTTGGAAGGAGTTCGGAAGATCCACTTACCGTTAGCGGAATTCTCATACAACAACAGTTACCATGCCAGCATTGGCATGCCACCTTACGAGATGTTATACGATAGGATGTGTAGGACACTTGTATGTTGGTATGACATCAGGCAGAAAGAGTTAGGAAGCCTTGAGGTGATCGAGGCTACAACTGAAAAGTTAGAAAAGATCAAGGCTTTCATAAAAGCGGCTAAGGATAGATAAAAGTCGTACGCTGACAAGAGGCGTAGACCGATTGAATTCAAGGAGGGCGACCAAGTTATGTTGAAGATCTCACCTTGGAAAGGATCATTCGATTCCGGAAGAGGGGCAAGCTAAGCCCGAGGTACATAGGGCTTTTCCGAATCACCGCACGAGTAGGAGAGGTGGCCTAACCAATTAGAATTGCCTGATGAGTTAAAGGGAATACATCCGACATTCCACATATCTCGTCTAAGGAAGTGCTTAGCTGATGAAGATATGATTGTACCACTGGACGATATCAAAGTGGATGAACGGCTCAATTATGTGGAGCAGCCAGTGGCAATCATCGATCGGAAAGAGAAAAGATTAAGGAATAAAGTGGTTCCACTAGTGCGTGTGCAGTGAAAACACAGAAAGGGTTTAGAGTCTACATGGGAGACTGAAGAAGAGATGATACAACATTACCCACAGATATTTGAAGAGTGACGGGTTTCAGGGATGAAAACCTCTTTAAGGGGGGTGGACTTTTAACACCCGGGAATTTTGGTCAATTAAAATAAAAGGAAAGAAAAGGGAAAAGGAAAACAAAAGTAATTAGAAAGAAAAAGGAAAGTATCTTGAAAGAAAGGAAAAAGAAATAAAGTGGAAGGGGGTAAAGTGAAAATAAGTACAAAAGTCAAATATTTTAATATATTATGGGTATTGCCGCCCATATCACCTTTTCCCATCTGCTTTTGTCAACAAAATAAAAGAAGAAGAAGAAAAGCAGATCCTCTTTGGTTCTAGAGAGAGAGCAGCAAAACTTGGCCAAGGTAAGCAAATTTAGCATAATTAGTTTGGTTTTTATGGATTTTCGACCATGAAACTGATTTACATGTTCTTATGTGTGTACATGTGTTCGGGTATGTGTTTTTGACATGTTTAGGTGTTAGAGTTCTTTTAAAAGTTCAAGTCAAAGGAGTTGAGCATTGAGCAGCTAAGGTGAGTTTCTAGACCCTATATTTCATATGTTTTTAAAGATTCCAGGGCTGAAAATGCATGTAAAACATTTTTAAAACTTTTTTATGTATGACCATATGTATATATGCTTGTATGATGAGGTTTTGTGGTTGTAGATGCTAAGTTAATGCTTAGAATGGTACTGAGAAGCTTAGAACATTTTAAGATTTGTGTTTGGGACTAAAAAATATGTAGAAAGATGTAAGTTGATGGTCATGCGCCTAAACAGGGCCCATGCGCCTACTATTTTGCCTTAGAAAAAGTTTAAGTAGGGTCATGCGCCCAAACGGGGCCCATGCGCCTGAAAAATATACCTTAGAAAGTTAAGTATATAATGATGTGACCAAACAGTAGTCGATGCGCCTAGAAATGCCTTAGAAATTTCTAAGTGAAAGCTAATGTGCTTGCACAGTAGTTCATGTGCCTAAGTTTTTGAAGAAATGTCTAAGCATAAGGTGATGCGCCTAAATAGTGCCCATGCGCCCAATGGGCTCATGCGCCTAAGTGTTGAATCAGTTAAGTATAGGCTCATGCGCCTTCATGAAACGCCCAAACAGTCTTCATGCATCCAAATAGTGTCCATGTGCCCAAACACCTAGAAAATTTTCTGGAATTTTAGGAAAAACAGAATGTTAGGGTCTGACCGTAGTTTGACCTATGGACGGTTTTGGCCTATTTTGAGCATGAATATGTGATTGTCTATGGATAGATTATGTATGGTGATATGATGAATGTATGATAGGCATATGTGTATGATGTGTTATCTTTCATTGATTTTCAAAATGTATAAATATATTATAATATAATAGACGTTAGTTATTATGTTATGACTTTACATAGTATCATGAATGTATGAAAGAACGTAAAGTATAACGTAACCAAGTGAAAGATAAAAAAGATGAAAAGTGAAACGTAATGAAAGAAAGAATGGCTTGCAAGTAAATCGAAAGGAGGTGCACGACCATGTTGTCATTAGCTCCAATGTGTGTGGTTTTAATAACCCGAAGGATGCATACAGGGTCAATCATCGAGATTGAAGGGACACTTATGGCATGCCCTAGGTGACTGGGTCAGCTTCGTGCACAATGTTCGTGGTCTACTTGTAGACCACAGGCCCAGCATCAGCTTCATGCACAATGTTCGGGGTATTGTACATCGATCCATATGAAAGTAAAGAATGATGAAAAGTATGAAAAGTAAGTAAACAATGATGAAAAGTATGAAACGTGCGTATGAAAGTAAAGAATGACGAAAAGTGCGAAACGAAAGAACGTGTATGAAAGTAAAGATAGTGAAAAGTATGAAATGAAAGTATGTATATGAAAGTGAATGTTAATGTAAAGAATGGAAGGAAAGTATGTATACAATGATAAAGGATAGTAATTTAAGTATGAAAGAAAGAAATAAACATTGAATATTGTTTGAATGTATATATGATGTGTGCTTGTATACGAAAGTAAACTATTTTACGTAAAGGTATATTTCGTATATAAAACGCATAAGGTATTTTAATACTTATAAAACTAGAAATCACTCAGCAACACTGACTTTTATGCATTTTCAGTTGGCAGGTAATGTTGCTGATGATGGCACACGTGGAGGCTACTCGGCAGGGCAACACTGGCATCCATTCATGCAAAATATTATTGTTGTTTTGTAATGCAATTAACAGATGTTATCTTTTGTAACTTAACAATGTTGTATTGCATAACAATAGTAATTTATCAATGAAATGAATGGCCTTTTGTTAATGTAATTCTGCTGCAATGTGTTATGAAATGTATATTATTATGTTTGTTTAGTGCTATGAATGGCCAATTGTGAGGTGCATGGGAACGTGGCCTTACACTTATACATATCCCCTCTCTTGGAAGATTTAAGAAGCACCAATTCCTGTGGAATTTTCATCCCAGGTTTGAGGATAATGCACTCGTGCTCTATGAAAAGCATTTGGTGCTTTTGATTATAGAACTGAGTAACACTAAAGAGATTATGTACAAGCTGTTTGACAAAGTGTACTTTGTCCATTTTTATCTTACCATTGGATACACTACCTCTACTAGAAATGTATCCTCCGACTTCACCTCCAAATTAAACAGGGCCTCTATCAAAATATTAAAATTATTGAAGGAAAAATTTGTTCCCTATCATATGCCTAGAGCATCCACTATCTACAATCCAAATGTTTCCATTCTTCTCATGCGGATGTCCCTGCACACCATGTGAAATGATTAGTTACCATTGGTAGCCCAGGCCTTATTGGTCTTGGGCTCTTCCATTGTAGATGTTAGGACCGAGTACGAACTGGTACTAACCGAATCTACATGAAACCAGATCAAATAGTACGGAATCCTATTTGATTGGCGATCCAATCAGGGAGAACGTTAATCTGATCAAAATTAACAATTAGAAAACGTTAAGAATTGATTAGGAATGATCAGAAATGCTCTATGAACTTGGAAGGGATGACTTGGATGTTCTGGGACGACTAGGGTTGTGAATTCTCGAAGTGTTTTTTTTTCACGAATTAAGTGGTATTTATAGGTTTGGAGTCTTCATTCGTGCGACTGAACCATCGGCATTGTTCAGTCATGCGACTGAACCATCAGCATTGTTCAGTCATGCGACTGAAGCATGCGGTTGATCCATCCACATGACTGAAAGTCCAGTCGTGCGACTGAGTCAATCTCATGTTACAATCGTGCGACTGATCCAGTCTCCTGGTTTAGTCGTGCGACTGGTCCATTAGCATGAAGTGTTCATGCGTATGGTCCATTAACATGGTCCATTCGCATGAAAACTTCATACAATTCACAAACCTATATAGTTAGTTCAGTATGCGTTATCACACAATAAACAATGAAACATTAAACATGATAAGTATCAACCACATATTTTTATTTCATTTATACTCATTTAATAACACATATTCATTCATTCAAGAGTCTTTCATTACATATATCAAATGATTACATCAATGTAACAAAATGAAAGTC
>BJCO01379750.1:0-16885 GCA_018326465.1 Flaveria floridana | reverse complement strand
CAGTGATTTTGAGGCTGGCATCCATATTTTAACATGTCAATGTATTTTGAGATGAAAACGAATATTGTAATGTTATGAAATGACATGTTTTTTTAGTTATAAGTGAAAGTTTTTAATTCCGCTGCAAGATAAATTTACGTTTTAAAATGTTTTATGTGCAATGAATGACTAACTGTGAGGTGCCCGGGAACGGGGCCTTACAGCATAATCATAAACCCATGAAGGTGGAGAACATGTATCCGTTTTGTTAGATTCGTACCAACCAATATCAAACGACTCTATTATTTGTTTAGTTCTTTTATTATAAACCTGATATGCTACCATGTTGGCTGAATATCCAACAAAATAATATTCATCAGCTTTTTCATCAAATTTTAACTTTGAATCAAATGCGTTTAACAAAATACAACAACATCCAAAAGTTTTGAAATATTTAACTTTTGGTTTATGTTTGAAAAAGATTTCCTAAGGAGTTATGTTTTGTTGTTTATTGATTAACACATGATTCTAAACATAACATGCAGTGTTAACAGCTTCAACTAAAAAGAATGATGGTAGTTTGGCTGCTCATAACATTGTTCTAGCAGCTTCAAAAAAAGTTCCGTTTCGTCTTTCAGCAACTCCATTTTGTTATGGAGTTCTTGCAAAACCGAATTGTCTAGCTATCCCCTTTGAATCACAAAACTCACTCAATGTATGATTGCAGATTTTGGTTCCATTATCACTTTGAATGCACTTGGGTGTTTTGTTAGTCTGATTCTCCATGAGTGTCATGAATTTTATCAGCAAATGTGGTGTCTCATCTTTGGTTGCTAAGAAGAAAACCCATGTAAATCTAGAGAAAACATCAGTAAAGACTAAACAATATGCATGACATCCTAAACTCAAAACACTAACTGGACCAAATAAATCCATATGTAATTGTTGAAGTATAGAGTCAATTTTTATATGAGCAACAAGTTTGTGAGGAAGTTTATGTTGTTTGCCTTTTGATCATTACAGACAATGTTCAGTTATTTGAAATTCTTTCAAAGGTAAGCCTACAACATGATCTCCTCTAACCAAGTTGTTCATATGTTTAACATTTACGTGACCAAGATGATGATACCATAATAATGAATCATTTTCCGAGGCTTTCGACAATAAACAAGACACAGTTACAAATGAATGAGATCCATTCATATCAATTAAGTACATGTCTTTGTCTTTCAGAGTTCTTAATAAGAATCATTCATCAGGAATTACAAATCTATGCTTTAGAATGAGACATTCTTTATCTGTGAAGTGTGTTGAATATTGTTTATCATAAATTTGAGAGACACTTAACATGTTATGTTAGTTCCTCTACAAAATTGACATCTTCAAATCTAAACTCACCATTTGACTTGTACGTTTCATTGTAATCTTACCACCTTTATCTCTAGAAAATATAACATATTGTCCTTTGTATGGTTTGATGTTGTTTAACAGAGATGTATTACCAGTCATGTGCCTTGAACATCCACTGTCAATGGGCCAAACACTATTGATGCTAGGTCTTGGATGTTCCAGCACAAATGAATCATTTATTCAAATTTAGGAACCCGAGCCATGGTTGAATTGAGTACACAATTTTCATCTAAATATGATACAAAATTCAATATCATATCTCTTTTATCATTGAAGATGTAATCCTCAACAATATCATGTTCTGGATGAGTTATTTTAATTTTCCATTTCTAAATTGTTTTGCTCAGATTTGTAACTAATTTCTTGAAAGTAGTTTGTATGGAAGATAAGTTATCAGCATTGACATGTAACGATTTCTTATTTGTATTTTCATTTTGCAGATGAGTGTTTGTTTGAAAATTTCTTTTATTAGTAAAAGAGTTTCAATAATTCAAAATTCTTTTAATTTTGGCATTAAGAAAAAATTGTTTTCTACTATTTGCAATAGAATTGTGAAATCTTTGTTTACTTGTTAATTGCTGGTGATGACAATTTCTAGCCATGTGATTTGGTTTTCCACACATAAAATAACATTTATTATGACACACATTTTGCATTAGAGTTGTTTTCTCAAACTGTTGATGATAACTTCCACAGTTATCATAGAATCTGGCTTTAGTATGTCTTTGTCCTATAGATTCTTTAACAGTCTTTCGTTTCCCTTTTTCATTATGAATTTTCCTAACAGAATGATTCTCTTCTGTGGCTAATGAAGCTTTTAGTTTAGCTTTATCCTTGTAACTGGAAGGTACAGTAGTAGGACCAGTTTCTTTTGTACCTGATCTACACATATGTTGTTTCACAGAGTTAACAATAATAGCAGAGTTATTTTTTAAGAAATTTATATTTGTTTCCTTAAAAATATAATCTTCTTTATCAGTATCGCCTTTTGAAACAAATCTATTTTTGAAAATCGTTTTTCAAGTCAGATATAGATCTTATGACTTGTTTTTATCTTTGGTCTTAAATCTATTTTGGATTTCAATTTCTTTTCTTTGTTAGACAAGTTTAAACAAACATTTGTACCACTAGAAACATCCGAACTTCAATTAATCATTGCTGATGTATTACAAGAATATTTTTCATTACAAGTTTTATTTTCCTTAAAAACTAATTCATCATCACTTTCCTAATTCTTCAACCAACCCTTCATCTTCACACTTTCAACAAAAGAATTATCATGATGAACTTTATATGCAGTTTTTATAAAAGGGTCAACGGTTAGGGAAACATTGACCGAAGGTGTTAAGTCAGACTTCGGTTGAAAACCGAATCCATAGGTCTCTTGATCACAAATGTTAATTGATGAAGACAAAGAAGTATAATCATGGTTAATCGGTGGTGCAATGTTAGAATAGCCAGCTCCACCTTTATGACCATTAATTTTCTGTGTCATTTGAGACTTCATTATACCTTCAACCATATTAGAAGATAATTCAAATTTCTCAACAATCAATTTTGCAGACAAGAGTTCACTATTTCGTTTACTAATTTCTAAAGATAGTTTATTGTTATGAGTTGTCAAATCATTTATATTACAATCTTTATCATAAAGATCCAATTTTGACTGTTAAATCGATTTGTTTAAACCATCTATCTTTTTTAAAATCATTTCTTATCAATTTTATATTTATGACCTTGATATTTAAGTATCTCAACTTCTAGGATCAAGCGTTCGTTGTGAACTTTGTATCTTTGTTTAAGGCCCCGTTACCGGAGACCTCATGGTTGGACATTCATAGCACATATATTTAAAAACATTACACATTTCATATCACAAGCAACAGAATTAAGTTAACAAAAGCCATTCATTTCATTTATAATTACTGTTATTAAGCAATACATAGTTGTTCATCAGTTATAAAAAAATTATTTAATTGCATTAAAAAACAACAATATTATAAAATATGAATGGATGTTAGTCTTGCCCTGCCGAGTAGCTTCACCCTAGTGCATGGGGTACACTTACACATGGATGTTAGGCGCATGAGTTACTTCGGGTGCATAGCACTATTTGGGCGTATGGGGTACACTTACGCATTTGAGCCTAACACTTAGGCGCATGAACTACTGTTCAGGCGCCTGAGCATAAACTTAGTATTTCTAACGCATTATTTAGGCACATGAGCTAACACTTAGGCGCATGAACTACTGTTCAGGCGCATGAGCATACACTTAGTATTTCTAACGCATTATTTAGGCGCATGAGCTACTGTTTGGACGCATGTGGGTACTGTTTTGGCACATGAGCCTCACTTAGACTTTCTAAGTCCATTTTCCAGGCGCATGACCCCACTTAAAGTTTTTCTAAGGCAATTTCTCAGGCGCATGGGCTCTGTTTAGGCGCATGTCCACCTATATAACATATTTCTAAGTCATTTTCAGTACCAAACACCATCCTAGCCTCTTCTAAGCTTGTTACTACCATTCTAAGCAAGAACAATCATAAAACATCAACATACATACATAAATACGTACGGGTTAACATGAAACAGTTGTAAAATATTTTTACATACATTTTCAGCCCCAAAGAATTTATAAAACAAATAGAAAACTGGGGTCTAGAAACTCACCTTTACTGCTTCTAAACACTTCTCCTTCAAATTCGAACTTTCAACGAGTTCTAGCACCTAAACATGTCAAAAGCATTCAACCGAACACATATGCACACATAAGAACACACAGAACTCGGTTACATGGTAAAAATCCATCAAAACCGAACCAAATTTACAAGAATTACTTACCTTAGCCCAAAAACAGCAGCTTTCATTCTCTAAAACCGAAGAAATCTGCTCTTCTTCTTCTTCTTCTCATCTTTTGGTCGACAAAGGCAGCAGTTGGTAGGTATATGGGCGGCCATACTTCAAATATTAAAAAACTATTTGACTTTTGTACTTCTTACAATTAGCCCCCTCCACTTTGGCTTCTTTTACCCCTTAGCAAGATACTTTTACTTTCTTTTCTTATTATCTTTCTTTTTTTTATTTTTAAAAAATTCCAGGCGTTACAAGTCCACCCCCTTAAAGAGGTTTCGTCCCCGAAACCCGTCATGTGTGTTCATGATTTGAACGTTAACATGAGCTTGGATCTTAAGATTCATATTGATGATAACTAGAATTCAATGATTAGGTGCTAAAATATAATAAATAATGATGATGATGAACATGAAGAACACAATGATGATGAACACATACATGTATAATGCTTGTTGTTTTTTGATATATTGTTGAAATCATCATTCAAAAGAATGATGATATAATATTGAAATCATCATCCATGAGGGATGATTATATATTGTTGTTGGTGATAAAACCTAATTCACCCTAACAAGTGGTGAATTAGTCACACATTACA
This sequence comes from Flaveria floridana, assembly GCA_018326465.1. Lineage (NCBI taxonomy): Eukaryota > Viridiplantae > Streptophyta > Magnoliopsida > Asterales > Asteraceae > Flaveria > Flaveria floridana. Next base: position 12,043 of record BJCO01379750.1, on the reverse strand, counting down.
AGGATGATATGTGCTAAAATATATACTAGCCTAGCATTACAAATAATTACAATTTAAACCCTAGACTAATATTTTTGTTGATTTCGTGCTTCAAGTCGTCAACTTCAAAACTATTGAAATCTTCAATTTCTTCCAAGGTAGAATACCCAACACGTCACTCTTCGAATAACTGTGGATAGTGTTGCCTCATCTCTTCTTCAGTCTCCCACGTAGACTCCGAACCCTTTTGGTGTTTCCACTGCACACGCACTAGTGGAACCACTTTACTCCGCATCCTCTTCTCTTTTTGATCGATGATTGTCACTGGTTGCTCTACATAATTAAGCCATTCATCCATCTTGATGTCCTCCAGTGGTACAATCATACTTACAGGACCATAGAAGGGTATGCACTTACAACATAAAAACACAATGAGGAGAGTTCTTTAGAGCACTTGACACATCAAATAGGGAACTGGTAACTTATGTGAAAGATGCTAAGAACAAAAGTAAAAATGAGACAAAATAAGATAGCTAACAACACAGGTATATGGTTTTCAAGAATGTTGTATATTACTTCTCAAGTTCTTTTACAAAGTGTTACAAAAGCATTACCATCATTACAAAGTTACAAGTACTTGAGATACTTCATACTACATCCTATAGCCGGCCCATACTTTGAAGGCCAGCTGGATACACAAGACTAGACAATAAAATCTAATGTAGAATCAAAAGGCAGATTGCCTTTTGACTAGTGACTATGACTAGTGACTATGACATGCCATATCTCACATCCTAATATATTATAAAAAGGATAAAAGTACATAAAGTAGAAAGCTCATACCCAAGATCTCAATGTATAGTTACCAAAAGCATGGGCCTTTTCTCCAACTCATGAAAGTGGGTGACCAAACAGAACTATGCAGTGGAAAGGTGGTCCATGTTTATGGTAAAGTACTATATATAAAAGCATGTTCATAAAAGTCTTCGAAAGAAATCTGTCTTCACTCTTTGGCTTTGGAAGACTTTGTCTTTGAAGCTTTGGGAGACTTAACTTTTTGGCTTTGGAAGATGTTGGTCTTGGCTTCAGAAGATTGTACACTTAGAATGTTTTTCTAGTGCAAGGTGTAAATTTCTTCCGAAGCATTTCTACTTCAGTTCTTTAGAGCATGCATGGAGAGAGACTTTGGATGTTTTGGCTGAAACAGACTTATAGGAATCCTTACAAACTCCCCCTAGGATGATGCTACCAAAACATTTAAAGATCCTTAGCTATTGACAGTCCTTATTATGATGATGACCATGCCCTTCTTCACTAGATGGTCAGGATCACTCAGACTCTCATAGTATCTTCTTATCTCAACGAGATCATGCAGAGGTAGGTTGAATAGGTCTTGCCATGTGTAGACATCTTTGCCACCTTGATCTCTAATCACATGCCATCTTTCTAGATTAGGTGTGAATGTCCAGGATAAGATAGGTCTCTCAGATGCAAGAGGAGCCACTTGGATTGGAGTTGATTGGCCTGCCTCTTCATGCTCTTCCTCAGGTTGATCTAACTCATCCTGAGGTATAGAGGTGGATGATTTAGACTTCTTCTTCTCCTTTGAGTTTGGTTTAGAAACCATCCTCTTCTTCCTCTTTAATGTCATTAACTGAGAAGACTGGTCTGCAACACCTTGTTGATCAGTCTTGTCTTGGTTAGTTAGGTGTTCCTCTCTTACAAGTTCAGAAGGAGAGGGAGTTTGACCCTACTGTGGATCAGAAGATGAAGCTTGCTGAGACCCAGCAGGAGGTCTAGGTTGTGTTGTCTCAGGTTGTTCAACCTTAACCTCCACTTCAGGAGGAGCTTGACTTGGAGGGGAGTGTAAGTCAATTAGTTCTCCACTTTTGATCATCTGCTTGATTACCCTAATGTGCTTACCCATTATAGATAGGGACATAGGGCCAAGTCTCCTTTTGGAGAATCCATACAACTTCAAGAAGCTCATCATCCTTAGTTTGTCAGCAGACTTCTTCATAGTCTTTTTAATGATAGCTCTTGGCTTTATAGCCTCTTCCCTCATCTTTTTCTTTGTTACCTTTTGTTCTTTGAGTACTTGAAGTTCAAGCTGTTTGAGATATTCAATGTCGATGTACTCAAAGGACAAGGGAAGAAGTGCAGATGCCTGGTAGAAACCTATGGCACTTAGACAGTTGATCGTATTTTGCCTATCTATTTCTTTGTCTATCTGAGGTTCTTGTGTAGATGCCATAGTATCTTGCACAGGGCTTTTTAAATTGGGGAGAGTGTGGGAACATGCTTGTATAATCTTTTCCGTCTCTTCTCCTCTTTGATTTGGAGAAGTATCCTTGCATCCTCTACTTCTTTCCTCTCTCTTGACATTTCCATGTCAGCCAGTTCATCAAGTTCCTCTAAAGAGGGAGATATGATCTCATCAATGTCATAGTTCCTGGTCTGCAGGTAAGTAATCCTGACTGCTCTCAACTCATCATCTTGAGTGTTTGGTCTGGGGGTAGCCCTGATTGCAGCTTGCATGAATCCTGAAGACCCTGAGGAACTTTCTTCCTTTAGGTTCCTCTTCCTCTCTCTCTCCTCCTCCTCAATCTCCTTAGGAGTTAGAATCCTTTTCCCTTTGTCACCCACAGACCTTTGTGAAACAGGGTGGAGAGAGGTTTGGCCTTTGTTGCTTGGTGTAGCATCCAAGCTCTGGCCAGAGAGAGGTTGTGATACACCTTTACCAGCAGGTGTTTCACTGAGGGAATGAATTGCTGAAGTAGTTCTTGGTGTGACAGGGCTCTCAAGCTCTATCAATGGTCCTTTAGTCAAGGTTTTCCCTTTGAAGGTAATCTTAGGGTCTGCCTCAACATCCAGTTGACTAGTGATATTACCTAATTGCCTTTGTCTCCTTCGTAGACTCAACACTTCAGTAATTCTGTCTAGATAGACTTGGGTTGACAAGTGGAATGTTGATCAGGTCAAGACCTTCATAGTAGTTCAAGGTCTGAAAGTTGAATACCTCTTGATGCCCTTGAACCCTTTGAAGAATAAGGACTATTCTATCAGCATCATATCTCCACCAAGTGATGTAGTTTGAAGTTCCCTAGGGTGGAGTTGGCATAGCCCTTGGAATGCCTTCCTCAAAGAGACTCTAAATTAAGGAGTCTATAGAGTCCACATCAATGTGAACTTAAGGAAGTTGCTGAGTATGCATAATTGCAAGTGAGGATGGTAACTCCTCAATGTCCATACTCCCTGAAGAACTTGTAGGTTCCGTGACTGTAATGACTTTCTCCCCCTTTTTGGTAGCTTCACTTTCTTGCATAGGTGAGCTAGGAGTTAGGTCAATCACATTTACAGGTTCTTGTGTTCCTGGTTGAGCTCTTCTTAAAGGTCTCTCAGCTAGTTGTTCCTTGATATTGGATATCTCAAGTTGCTGGTCATCGACCCTGTTTTGCAAGGTAGTCACCTGAGATTCAAGGTGACTAACCTTAGAGACTAAATAGGTGCATGTTTTTGACAATTGTTGCACCTTTAGCCTTAAATTCCTATCATCTTCATCAGAAGAATCATGGGGGGCTGAGAAAATTGGACCAAAGTCTTCTCTCTCACCACCAGCATTGAGTTCTTGGCTGCTGGATTTTCTCTGCTCATTGACAGCTTCATTTGAAGTGTCAATGGGCTGAGTTGCCATGGTTGAGGTCTTAATGATGTAGTCACTTACAGAAGTAAGAGCCTCTTCCATATGGATCTCCTGAACAGGTTAAGACAAATCCACCTCAGTAATGGGTGACTGATATGGGCTAGACATAGGAGACTCAGGAGCACTCGTCTCTCTTTGAGTAGGGGAAGAGTAGAGAGACTCATGATACTCACTGAAACCTAAGTCTTGATCAGTATAGAATTCAAGGTTAGAAATAGGGTGGTTAAAGTCTAAAGGCAGGGGATGGTAAATGTCCCCTGAAGGTTCTTAACTTGAGTGTTGAGACTCAGAGTGAAGGCTTAAGGCAATTTTGCTTGTGAGCTCAGCAGGCTGAGCATGAGGAACCTCAGCACTGATTCTTGAAGAGAAGTGAGTGGTTTGCTCCTCAGGAGAAGTGGGAGCTCTAGTATCCACTTCCTCCTATATGGGTGAGTGTATGGGGGACTACACAAACTCAATAGTGTGAGCAGGGGTTTGTTTGGATTTTCTTTTGTAGGTGAAGGTAATTTGTGAGGTTCTTTTTAGTGGTTGGGAGGTAGAAGGTGTGGATTCAACACTAGATTGTGTTGCTAGGTTGTCAACCTGAGCAATGAGCTCTAACATTTTCGGGACAAGGGTTGTTTCTACCCCTGAGAAGCCTAGAGTTGGCTTCTTCATGATTTTAAAGATGTTGGGCTTCATCTATCCTAATTCAAGAATATTACCTGTTTCCCTCAACTGTGAGCCCAGTTCATAATTGAGAATATATTGAACATATCTAGGAAACATGTAATACTATAAGGAGTCCAAGTTAGCAAGCAAATTTGTGTAAACAAACTGAGAGTACCTAAACTTGACCCCTTGAACCATTCCATGCACTATAAAGGAGAGATCCTCAGGAATCTGGTCCCAGCCTCCATGCTTGTTTGACAAGCAGTGGATAACCATATGGAGCAGGTGTTTCCATTGGGATGAGACCTTCCCTTTCCTGAAGGTCTTTACAGAGAAATCTCCCTCATAGCCCATCTGCTCAAAGGAATGATTAACAGCTTCCTTTGAGAAAGACAACTCACCTTCTTCATCATCGAGCTAAAGATGAGTGTTGATGATGGCCGGAGTGATGAAGATTGTCTTTCCTTGCACTGTAGCAGACAGTGCCTTCTCCCCATCCATGATGACCACTTGGCAGGTCTTCTAAAACTCAAGCAAATGATTCTCATAGAGAGTATGATCAATGGTTAGGGAGGTGAAGTAGTTGGATAAAGCTAGAAATTGACAAACCTCTGAGAAACTATCATCTTTCTCAGAGTTCAATAGAGCAACCTGGTTGTGTTGCCTGTGAAATTGCATGGAGAAATCAAGGTTGTTTCTACGGTTTAGATTGGCCATTGTGAGAAGCTTAAGGGTGAAGGAAGGTGAAGAACAAAGATGTTTTAGGAGAATTTAGGTTTAAGGAATAGTGCAATTGAAGAAGATAGTGAAAGAGGGGGGAACCGTTTGTAAATTAATGAAAGAGGATAAACTTTGAAATCCGGAAGTCGGTCCCACCTCTGAAAAAGGTTTCCTTTTTCCCAAAAAGTAGTTTTCCTGGGAGTCGAGAAATCTTCCGAAGGTTATTTTGCTTCGGAAGTTCTGAAGAAAAGCTTCCGAGGGCAAATTGTCTTCGGAAGATATTTCAAAGATTTTTAGATAATTTTGCTTCAGAAGAGATTTAAATCTCAGAGTTTTTATTCTAGGATGAATGAAAACTTCCGAAGGTAAATTACTTTTGGAAGAAAATTGTTCTTTTAAAACATAGAAGTACTTAAGTTGATTTTAAGCTTCAAAAGATATTTCAGAAATTTTATTTCGAAGGTAAAATTACTGAAGTAGATATTTGGTTGCTAAGACATAAGTTTCTTCCGAAGGTAATTTTAAATCTTCCGAATGGTAAAGAGATCAAAATTTTCCAAAAATCTAAAGATGTCTTTCAAAAAAGTCTTTCTTCCAAAGAGAACAAGGGCTTATGAAGGCGATAAAATAGACAACTTAGGACACACAGGTTTTAGAAATAATATGATTAACTTTTAAGAAAAGCTATTCAAAGTTAATCATCCTAAGAGCTTATACAAGATATTTAAATCTTTGTTTATCAAAGGCTTTGGTGAACAAATCAGCATATTGTTTATTTGTGTTAACTTTGACTAGTTTGATTAATCCTTTTTCAAAGTTATCTCTAATCAAATGATACCTGTTATTGATATGTTTTGTCCTTGAGTGCTACACAGGATTTTCTATGATTGAGATAGCACTGTTGTTGTCTATGTGGATGGGAGTCTCCTTTAAGTTGAATCCATAGTCCGGCATCTGATTTTGAATCCAAAGCACTTGAGCACAGCAGCTTGTAGCAGCAATGTATTTAGCCTCAGCAGTTGATGAAGACATACAGGATTGTTTCTTACATTGCCAAGATACTATCCTTCCACCAAGAAATTGACATCCCCCTGATGTAGAGTTTGCAGTCATGTTGAAACAACCATAATCACTGTCTGTATAAGCATACAGATTGAAATCAGAATTCTTTGGATACCAAAGGCCAAGTGATGGAGCACTTTTGAGATATCTTAAAATTCTTTTAGCAGTGATTAGGTGTGACATCTTGGGGTTGGCTTAATACCTTGCACAAATTCATGTAGCAAACATGATATCAGAACTACTAGCTGTGAGGTACATAAGAGACCCAATCATTGCCCTGTAGAGATACTCATCAACACACTCCCCCTCAAGATCAGGTCCAAGGGAGTGGTTTCTAGCTATGGGTGTCTTAGCAACCTTACAATCAGTTATGTTGAATCTTTTAAGTATGTCTTGTACATACTTTGACTGACATATGAAGATTTCATTATTAACTTGCTTCACTTGAATTCCTAGAAAGAATTTGAGTTCCCCCATGGCACTCATTTCAAACTTATGCTTCATCAGCTTTTCAAAGTCTTTGTAGAGCTTCGGATTAGTTGACCCAAAGATAATGTCATCTATATATACTTGTACTAACATTATGTCATCTCATGTTCCTTTAATGAAGAGAGTTACATCATTAGTACCCCTTTTGTAACCATGCTAATAGAGATACTAAGATAGAGTCTCATACCATTTCCTTGGTGCTTGCTGCAGCCCATAAAGAGCTTTATCAAGCCTGCAGACATAATTAGGATGATCAAGATCTGGAAACCCAGGTGGTTGTTTGACATACACCACTTCATCAATCACCCTATAGAGAAACGCACACTTGACATCAAGCTAGTAGACCTTGATGTTCTTGGATGCAGCAAAAGCTAGGAATATCCTGATAGCTTCAAGTCTTGCTATAGGAGCAAAAACATCTATGTAGTCAATTACTTCTTCTTAAGTATACCATTAAACAACTAGTCTTGCCTTGTTTTTGATGACAAGTCCTCTATCATCCTTCTTATTCCTAAACACCCATTTGGTTCCTATGGTAGTCTTCCCTTGAGGAAGAGGACATAGGTTACAAACCTTTTTCCTTTTGAATTAAAGCATCTCCACTTGAATAGCTTCAACCCAACTTCCATCCTTTAAAGCCTCATCAATCTTCTTTGGCTCTATCTGGGACAAGAAACAAGAGTGAAATTAGAGACTTGTGGAGGGGTGAGACTTGTGGAGGGGTGAGACTTGTGGAGGGGTGAGACTTGTGGATCCTTAGCTGAGGGATCACAGCAAGTTGCTTAGACAGATCTAAATTAGAGAAATTCTGATCTGGCAATAAGGATTCACCCTCCACATTAGCACACTTATCAAGATTGACTTGATCCAATGAGTGTGTGACATCATTAATATTTTCTTCAATGAAGTGGTCATCAGCATCAAGAAATTCCTGATCACTTTTACCACCACCATTCTCTCCAATATTTGAAGCTCCTTCATTTGAGTTTTGTGCCTCTAAGCTAGAATTTGAAGATGCGTAGCTTGAAGGTCTTCTTAGCTCAAATCTTGGATCAGGATCACCCGGAGGTAATATATCTGTGGACCCTAAAACATGCTCACAAGATTTGTTAAAACAGTTGGTAACTAAATCAAGATCAAATAGCCAATCCGGACTAGAACCTTTCATAATGGGAGTGGGCTCATTGAAAGTCACATTGGCTGACTCCTCAACTACTCTAGCTTTAAGATTGAATGCTCTATAATCTTTAGCTTGAGAAGAGTATCCAATGAAGTGTCCATCATCTAATTTCTCAGCAAACTTGGCTGTTTGATCTTTGGTATTCAAGATGGTGCAAGGACATCCAAATGACCTGAGAAAACAAATGAAAAATTTCCTCTTGTGCCAAAGTTCATAAGGAGTCTTACTATGTGTTTTAACTACTAAAAGTTTTTTTACACATAGAAGCAGTGTTCACTGCCTCTGCCCAGAAGGTTATAGGCAGTTTAGAGTCAGACAACAAAGTTCTTGCAGCTTCAATTAGTGTCCTGTTTCTCCTCTCAGCAACACCCTTTTGCTGAGGAGTCCTGGGAGCACTATATTGTCTTGTAATACCTTTTTCATTACAAAATGTATCAAGGATTTGGTTCTTGAATTCAGTTGCTTGATCACATCTTATGGTTTTGACCTTGTTATCACATTGATTCTCAATTCTTAATATGAAACTCTTCAGAATCTCAGGGGTCTCATCCTTAGTTCTAAGAAAGAAGACCCAAGTAAATCTTGTAATGTCATCTGTGATTACCAAACAACAAGAGGTCCTTCGTAGACTCATTACACCGGTGGGGTCAAAGAGATCCATATGTAATAAATGTAGGGGATTAGTGATGGAATTTCTTGCCACTGCCTTGTGAGATACCTTGTGTTGCTTCCCTTCCAAGCATGCAACACAGTGGTCATCACTTGTAAACTCTTTCTTTGGTATTCCAGTTACCAAATTATTCTTAATTAATTTATTCATGTTTTTAAAGTTTACATGGGACATTATTTTATGCCAGAGGAAAGATTCATCACTATTTGCTTTAGATAGAAATCATGAAACTTCTCCTGGGGGCTCTGAGCAGAATATGCTCATGAGGAATGTCCACCCCAGACCTAAGATTAATGCACTCATGCTCAGTAAACAGCATGTTATGATTCTAATCACAACATTGGGATACACTTAGAAGATTATACCCAAGCTCCTTGATAAAGTGTACCTTCTCAATACTGAGCTTACTATTTGTGACCTTGCCCCTTCCGTTAATGTAAACCCCTGCATCTCCTCCAAAAGCAACTGGTCCTCCATCAATTATTTCAAACTTTTAGTATAGTGACCTATTGCCTATCATGTGCCTAGAACAACCACTGTCAACGATCCATACATTTCTGTTTTTTTTGAGCTGTTCCTGCACAAAATAGATGGTTAGCTACATTTGGAAACCCAAGCTTCATTGTTCTTGGGCTCATCAAAAGAAGTTGAAGACAATGCAATAGTAATTGATCCTATAGTGATTGCTAGAGAGATTATTTTCTGAAGTTGATGAAGAACTCTCAGCCACTTGGTCTTTCTTTGTCTTCCACACCACCTTTGGAAGTTTAGACCTCACATTCAATACTTCGGAAGTTTTGTTGACTTCGGAAGTTTTAATGACTGGACCTTCGGAAGATCTTGCTTTCACTACAGCAATCTTCAGTGCTTCAGAAGTATTCCTTTCTTCTGAGACCAAATTTTCTTCTGAAGGCAAGTTTCCACATGTCTTCTTCTTCATTTCGGAGCTTCCGAAGGAAAAAGATTTTCCTTCCGAAGCTTGCTTTTTTTCTACAAACTCTTAGAAGTTTCTTTCTTGGTAATGTGGAAAGTACTCTTTGGATTGTAAACACAATCCTTAGCAAGATGAGAGGTACTCCCACATATAACATAGTCCATTTTCCTCCTTCTAGGAGTCTTCTTTTATGAATAAGGCTAAACTTGATCGCATTTCTTCTCCATTTTAATCTTTTTAGATGTTGTGGCAATTCTTATGGGGATAGAACTACCTTTGGAGCTTGATGGTTCATGTTGCATAGTAGTGGTGCACAACTGATCAGCCTTCTTCTTGATGATAAGATGATTTGGATATGAACTAGAACTCTTGTTGTTGGAGTTCAAGTTTGTGTCTTTAGCCTTAACCACTTCAAATCCTGCAGAAATAAAGACTTGTTTCTGTGCAGAGTTGAAGGTGGCCTTGATTTCTTAAGCCTTCTTGGACATTCTTTTGGCCTTTCTGATCAAGTTCTTTCTTCTGGACTTGGTCATCCCAACAGCTTTACTCTCCTCAAAGGGATGATGACCCTTCTTAGAATGCTCTTCTTCACTCTTTTCAGATCCATTCTTCACCATCTCCTCTTGATCCTCTTCAGTCAAGGGGTCTATGAGGAGAAGCTCATCTTCACAAGTTCCACATCTAGGAGATCTTACAGACAAGATTATGTGTGGAGGAGCTGTCTCACTAGATCCCAGTCCCTGCTTATTTTGATAATAAACTGTTGCATGCAAGGATGAGGATATTATGTTCTTGAAGGTCTCTTCTTCAAGAATACAATTTTCTCCCTTGGCTTTGTTGATCACAAGTTCAGCCTAGCATTCAGTTAACTTAGTTATGAGGTCTTTAATCTAAGTTCTGTAGTTTGTGTGCTTATGTTTAATAGCTGAAATAGTTTTCTCTAAGTCCTCTATCTTATGTTTATAATCATTTTCAGCCCTTTTAAAATCAGCTTTTAGGATATTTAAGGACTCAAGATCAGATCTCATTTCTAAGTTATAGGACCTGTATCTATTAACTTTAGCAATACATTTAGGAGTACAAAGATGTTCCAACACCTTGGCTTCATCATGATCTGCCATGAGTGCTTGGTTTGGAGATGCGTCTTCTACCTGAAAACTCCAATCAAAGCCTCCTTCTTCAACAGCAACTGCAGCTTTCTGCTTTGGCTTCTTATTTTGTGTAGCTCTCTCAATGTAACTTGGTCTGGCTTGTGTTTGGCCACCATTTGTCCTTGGTGTCTTACACTCCCTTGCAAAGTGTCCCATCTGGTTATAGTTGTAACACTTTACTTGGCTCTTATCCATCCTAAACATTTCACTGGCTACATTGCTTGGAAACTTCCTCCCTGTCCTCTTGTAGAATTTCTTGGCTCTGTGAGTTTGAAGAGCCATCTGCTGAACTATCTCCATGTACTCCAGATCATTTGGATGTATACAGTCCAAGTCTTCAAGGGTGAAGAGAAACTTTCCTGTGATTTCATCAGCAGAGACAAAAGCATGAGAAGAGCGTGTCTTTTGGAAAGGACTTCCTTGAGTGTAACTTTCTCTTGGAGTCTCTAGGAAGGTGATGAAAGGACCCTTTTGTGAGTTGTCAGGGTAGCATATGAGATGATGTTGTGGTTCAATGCCTTCCCTTTCAATTACTTGAAGGGCTGAACTCAGTTGATTACTGGAGTTACCAGATGAGTTTTGCATATTCATCTCCATCTGGTATCCACTAGGAATGCCATACAACTCTGTAAGAGTAAGAGTCTTAAGGTTCTCAGTCCTCTTGATTACAATACAATAATGTGTCCATTGTCTAGGAAGAGAGGACATAAACTTCCTTACAATGTCCCTGTTCTCAAGAGTTACTCTGACATCCATTAGAGTATCCACAATCTCAACATACCTAAAGTTTTATTGAGACATGGTCTCACCTACTTTGAAGATGAAGTTTTCAAACTGCTGCTTCAGGAGATCCTTCTTATTCTCCTTTGCTTCTTTGGACCCCTCATACATAAGCTTCAGTACTTCCCATAGTTCCTTGGCAGTTTTGCACTTCTTGAAGCCTCTATAGATGGAGTTTGGGAGAGCAGTTTGAAGGGCTGTCATGGCTTTTTGATCAATATCTATTCTTTTTCTGTCTTCTTCAGAATAATCAGCTACATTCATTGGGATCATACCACCACCAGTAGCAGAAGTGGTACTTGGTATGTAAGGTCCTTGAACGACAGAGTCCCACATCCTGGAGTCTTGAGTCTTGATGAAGCCTTCCATTCTTTAACACCAAGTATCAAAGTCTTCAGGAGTGATCAGTGGAGACTTTGTTATAGTTCCAGTTTCTATATCAGCTTTAGTAATAGCTGCCATTTGAGTTGTTAAGTATTTTATGTGTGAGGGGGATCTTAAGATGGTGAAATCTTATATCAAGAGCCTGGAATGCTCTGATACCAAATGCAGGACCGTAGAAGGGTATGCTCTTACAACACAACAATACAATGAGGAGAGTTCTTTAGAACACTTAACACATCAAATAGGGAACTGGTAACTTATGTGAAAGATGCTAAGAACACAAGTAAAAATGAGACAGAACAAGATAGCTAACAACACAAGTATATGGTTTTCAAGAATG
>BJCO01379692.1:0-13981 GCA_018326465.1 Flaveria floridana | reverse complement strand
TGTTCTCTTTGTTTTCCATTACAGCTATCGCACTCATCATCTTGAACCAACGAATTTTTACTTACAACGCTACCAATTCAGCACGACTGGAGAATTCTTCACTGCAACACTCACGATTTGATCGCCTAAAGTGGCAAAGAACAGCCTTTCATTTTCAACCAGCGAAAAATTTCATCTACGGTACAATAAAAACTATCAGACAGATTAATTATTCATGGTTGATTTACTATAGAATGTTGTAATTTTCAGATGGAAATTACTTTTTGTTGATTTCTTTGGTGTTAATTGTTTTTTTTTCTTGATTTGTTTCATGGTGGTTGATAATGTTTCTGGTTGGACTCTCTGCTTCAGATCCTAATGGTATGTATCTTGCATCATTCCTCCAATGTTATAGTGTTTTAGGGATGTAAACAGAGCCAGGTGGCTCAAAGTTAGACGAGCCGATTTGATCCGGCTTGTTTATCTTAAAGAGTTGAATTAGAGAGTTGAAATGTCGAGTCAAGTTCAACTCTGGCTTAAGCTAGCTCGTAACTAATCGAGCCAGCTTGTTAACTTTTAGAATTGTATGCATTATACATATATCCACATATAAAAAATCAATAATAATATTAACCTAGAAATTTTACATATATAATTAAAATGGGGATGATGCATATATTATGAGAAAGATTACGGTACAAATTATGTTTTTTCGTGCGAAACGTATGAAGTTATCGCGTAAGAACGAATGTTACGGGTGTAATTATAACACAAATGTAAGAATTAATCACACAGAGATGAAATTATCACACAAATGTAAAATTATCACACAAATGTAAAATTATCACGCAAGAATTATTACGCAAGAAGGTATTATTGTGTGATAATTTCATCTTTGATTGATAATTACACGTGAGTGTAATTCGTCTTGCTTAATTATTATTTTGTTCTTAAGTGATTGTTATTGTTCTTGTGTTATAATTCCACCCTAAAACTTCGTACGGTTCGCACGAAAAAGACACTTTGTATAGTAACCTTCCCCTATATATTTGAATGGGGTAATTTTGTAAAATAGTAATCAATTTTTAGAATTGTTCTTATTAGGTCACTCATAAAACTTTTTGTTCCAATCAGGTCGCTCGTAAAATTTTTGTTCCAATAATCAGGTCGCTCGTAAAATTTTTGTTTCAATCAGATCACTAAAGTTTCAGGATTGTTCTATTTAGGTCATTCATAAGTTGCAAAAAATTTACAAAATGAAAGTTTTTTAAAAACTTTTAACAATATTTATAAAGAAAACTAAATTATTTTAAAAATTTTGTGAAATATTTAAAACAATTAAAAATAAAATGAGTGACCTGATTATAATAATCTTATAACTTTAATAAACTGATTGGAACAATTAAAAATATTAGTAACCCAATTGAAACACTCTTAAAACTTCAGTGACCTGATTAGAACAAATAAAAATATGAGTAATCTAATTGGAATGCTGTTAAAAGTTGTTTACTATTTTGTGAAGTTTTTCCTATTTATGAATATATATAAGAAAATATGACTAATATATATGCTATAGTTTCCGGTTATAATATTGTTATATTGTTATAATTTATATATATTAAAATCTGGGATTTAGTTTAAGCAAGTTGATGAGAGAATCAACCTTCGCTCGGCTCGGCTTGACTGCTTGACTAATTGAGTTGCTTCACTCAGCTACATGATAGTGATTTCGAGCTGAGTCTTAGAGATTTTTAAACAACCTTGGGTGTTTACTTTGCAAAGTTTCATTGTGATATTATTATTCTAATTATTTTTAAGAACTATTTAGTCATAGAATAATCTGAACTTGTGTACTCAATTTAAATGTTTTTTTCTTAAACGTTAATCCTCACTCTAAATCACCCATTGAGTTCATTTGACGATGTGTCGGGTTGTTTTATTTCAGGCCCATTGTTTCACATGGGTTGGTACCATCTATTCTACCAATACAACCCGTATGCACCGGTTTGGGGCAATATGTCATGGGGTCACTCGGTGTCCAAAGACATGATTCATTGGTTCGAGCTTCCGGTCGCCTTGGCCCCAAGCGAATGGTATGATATCGAGGGTGTTTTATCAGGGTCCACCACGGTCCTTCCCAACGGGCAAATCTTTGCACTATACACGGGGAACGCTAATGATTTTACCCAATTACAGTGCAAAGCTATGCCTGTTAACATATCTGACCCCCTTCTTGTTGAATGGGTGAAGTATAATGACAATCCAATCCTTCACCCTCCACAAGGGATTGGGTTAAAAGACCATCGGGACCCCTCAACAGTTTGGACGGGTCCCGATGGAAAACACAGGATGATCATGGGATCTAAACGACATAGTACAGGATTTGTACTTGTTTACCATACAACTGATTATGCAAACTATGAGTTGTTGGATGAGCCGTTGCACTCGGTTCCCAACACTGATATGTGGGAATGTGTCGACTTTTATCCGGTTTCATTAACCAATGATAGCGCCCTTGATATGGGCGCCTATGGGTCGGGTATCAAACATGTGATTAAAGAAAGTTGGGAGGGGCATGGTAAAGATTGGTATTCAATTGGGACCTATGATGCCATAAACGATAAATGGACACCTGATAACCCGGAATTAGACGTGGGTATCGGGTATCGGTGTGATTACGGAAGGTTCTTTGCGTCCAAGAGTCTTTACGACCCGTTGAAGAAAAGGCGGGTTACGTGGGGTTATGTTGCAGAAACAGATAAAGCTGATCAAGACATCTCTAGAGGATGGGCTACTATATATGTATGTTAATCTCAATATAACTATGTAAATGTGTATGTAAATATAACACACGATCTGATGTTAACTTTTGTAATAGAATATTGGAAGAACCGTGGTACTAGATAGAAAGACCGGGACCCATTTACTTCATTGGCCGGTTGAGGAAGTCGAGAGTTTGAGATACGACGGTCGAGAATTTGAAAAGCTCGAGCTAGAGCCGGGTTCGATCATTCCACTAGACATAGGCGCAGCGACACAGGTACAGAGAATTACATACATTGTTATTACTACCTCTATTTAATATGTAATCCATTGGTTTCTCTTGTCAAATACCATGTTAAGAAAATAATGGCATCACATGTGGCTGTTGCAGTTGGACATAGTTGCTACATTTGAGGTGGATCAAGATGCATTAAAAGTGACAAGTGAAACTAATGACGAATATGGGTGCACTACAAGCTCGGGTGCAGCCGAAAGGGGAAGTTTAGGACCATTTGGCGTTGCGGTTCTCGCTGATGGAATCCTTTCCGAGTTAACTCCAGTTTATTTCTACATTGCTAAAACTGCCGATGGAGGTGTAACGACATATTTTTGTACCGATAAGCTAAGGTAACAAAAATAAAAATTTTCATATATACATCTTATATTAAAAGAGGTATCCACTTTACTTGAGGAGAAATGGAGTAGAAGTTATTTTGATATTGAATTAAATTAATCTTTTTTAACAGTAACGCATAGATTTCATTACTCTAACAGCTAGAAAATAAAAATTGATCGAATGAAATCAATTATGTTTTTAAATTACAAAATAAAAACTAAATTAAAAATACAGGTCATCACTGGATTATGATGATGAGAGAGTCGTGTATGGTAGCACTGTCCCTGTGATCAATGGTGAAGAACTCACGATGAGATTATTGGTAAGGAAATTTAAAAATGTATGTACATTTAATTTTATTATTCGTCAAGTTAAAAGCTATATATATTGTGACAATATATGTTTATGCAAAATATAAGGTGGATCATTCAATAGTGGAGGCGTTTGCACAAGGAGGAAGGACGGTAATAACATCAAGGGTGTATCCAACAAGAGCAATATACAATGACGCGAAGCTCTTTTTATTTAACAACGCCACACGTATAACTGTGAAGGCATCTCTAAAGATTTGGCAAATGGCTCCTGCTCAAATTCAGCCTTACCCTTTCTAATCACCCATTTATTTCCTTTCTAGATAAACTATTATTACGTTCCTAACGTCTAGGCATTATGTTTGTAGAACATGTAAGCATGTTGAAACCTTTGTGATGAAAAGTATTCCCTCTTTCCCTCTAATTTACTCAAATCATAGATTTAATTAGACGCTCTTATTAGAATTTACAGTTTCTCCAACATTAGGCATATGAGATATCCCGTTTGATATGAAAGAAAAGGGAAGAAAAGAGACAAATGAGAAGGATGATAGAGAGCGATACTAGTCTATCACTGGGGACAATAGAGAGGAAGGGTGGTGCCACAAAACCGACATGGAGTCCGGTTAGGGTACCTGCCCCCCTTTATGTTGGAGATGGTATTAGGTCATATATTACTACATTAATAAATTATAATCCTAAGTGCCACAATTAAAAAAAGCATGACTAAACTTGGAAGAAAAAAAAAAAGAAATGCAAACTTAATTGGTAAAAGATAACAAAACTACCCTTTATATGATTCCATCATTAGCCTCAGCACACTAGATGTCCTATCCTCAAGGTGTTACTGACCAACCGCATAACCATATTTCTAAAGTTACAATAAAGTGCAGAAAAACTGGGATTAACCGACACAAATGTCATCATGAAATATCAAGCATCAGAAGTTGGGATTGAAAACAGTGAATCAACGAAAGCAAAACGACATGTAAAGTTTTTGCATACACAAGGGGAAAGATGGAGATTTCCTTATTACATGTCCAAACATTTGAAGAACCACAACCGTGACTGTTGTAAGGAAGGTGTCAATATCCCTTTCCTTTTAAGGGCATTCTTTCGCATACACTTCACTGGCATACTTCCAGTTAATCACTTTCCAAATGTTCTTCAAATAATCTGGTCTAACATTCTTGTACTGCATTGAGTGCAGATAAAACAATCAGATATAAATACATCATCATTCATTTGGGTTCTAAAACTTTTGGCATGTGTGGATCGTAAACCTGCTATTAGCATATATAAAAGCTGATGCAAAAACTAAATCCAATGCTCGGACGTACAGACCATGAAAGTTTATATAATCACCTGTAAGTAGTACGCATGCTCCCAAACATCTATGCCAACTAGTGGAACCAAACTTGCACCTTTCGTAACCAGTGGGTCCTACAACAGATGAAGATATTTAATAACATGCTATGCATCTTGTAAATGCATGAAAAAATCTTGAGACTTTTATTCAGTGCAAAAACTTAAAAAATTATTGATTATGCAAGAATACTTGTAAGTTAAATTTAAAAACTAGCCATGTATACCTGGTTTGCAGTTGTTTCAACCACAAGCCTTTTCAGCTCTTTGTCCACTGCCAGCCACTGAAAATATATATCACACACATATGTATTAAACAAGAGTCCAAGAACAGAACAAAGATGGATGAACAATATACACTGACAAGGATAAATGATGCAAAAAGCAGACAAGATGATATAACATACCACCCAATACGGCCCATTAAAAGATTTAGACTCATTTGACACATGATTCGATAATTCTAAGCCTAAACAACAACAAGACAACCTTAACAGGTCGTAACGTGAATTATTGTAAACTTACAAATAGACGTTCAAATTGATAAACGGTCAACACTATTTTAGTTCATTTAATCACCAGATAATTTTTAATACGACAAAATAAATATTCTTAAAATTTTATAACATTTAATATTTAAAACTATTGAGAAATCAAATTTATGTGATCTTTTATAAGATTTGAACCTCGAAACCTATTACTCATTATTCATGTTTACCAACAGCAGGTTACACCTAAGTTTGTAAAACTAAGGACAATGTAATCTAACGTACAAAGATGAATGAATAATATACACTGAAAAGGATGAATGATGCAAAGAGCATACAAGATGATATAACATACCACCCAGCCAGAGCCTTGGACAGCAGCACCTTCAGCATTCATCTTGGCAATCAGTTTTTCCATCGAACTAAAGTGCTGGTCAATGGCCCAGCCCAGAGAACCATGTGGTGGCTCGCCACCCCCTTCCTGCACAAAAAAGTATCAGCTTTGAGTCAAGTGTTATGCTCAAAATCATCAATGGGTTATCAGGAAACAAACTTACACGAGTAGGGGCAAGATTCTTCCAGAATATCGAGTGATTCACATGACCTGATACAAGAAAAAGATTTTAAAAAAGGATATATATCCAGCAGCTACTAGAAAAAAAAAGTATTGGACAATATATCCAGTTACAAATTTGGACAACCGGTGAAAGAACATGTATTGCACCATCATTACAGACTTACAGTAACTTAATACATAAACTATGAGATGTGGCAGTAACAATAAATCTCAAGATGTTCATATGAACTTTTCACACTTTTTTATGTTTTATGAGTTTATATCAATCGAGTTTATATCAATCAAGTGAAACTCATGACTCGTCCACAAATAAGAACATAACGATCATATTCTTCCTCCAATCTGGCCGATTCTCAGATATTTGACCAGCATGCCATTATGAACTTCTTTGAAACTACAAATAAAATCATATTAACTAACTATCCCACAAGTCATTATTTCTGATTATAAGAGTTAATTTCTTAATTTTTCACTGATGGATTCAGAACACATGAATAAATTACATTCATTCCTATATATCAGCAGAGTCCATGTTTCTGATGTCAAATCTACTCACCATAATATGGATAATATTGCAAAATTAACAACAAGAAACTGAAAAGAAAGCCCTCTCATGTTAAAATCCAACTTGCCATTCCTATTTACACACAACGGAGTACCAATCCCCAAATTACAGACAAACGACAGAAGCATATGCAATGAAACAACACAATCATATAGAGATTGATACAATAATAAAAAATCGAACCTCCGCCGTTGAACTTAATGGCGCTCTGCAACTTGACAGCAGTGGAGGCATCACCCTTGGCGATGGCGTCATCAAGCTGCTCGAGAGCTTTATTGTAGTTGGTGATGTAAGTCTGGTGGTGCTTCTGATGATGAAGCTGCATGATCTCTCCGCTAATCGCTGGCTCCAGTGCGCCATAATCGTAGGCGAGATCAGGAAGCGTGAACGTCTGCAATCCACGAAACTGTTGGTGACATAAACGACCTAGGGTTTTGCTGTTGGCGAGAGCTCGAAGTGCCATTTGTTCTGCGAGTCGATTGACAGAAGTTCGAGAGAAAAGGGATCTATCTATCTGTGTGCACCACTTGAGTTTGTAGAACCTAGTAAAATCTAGGTGTCCCTGTGTGCTTTATTACAAACAGCCACCACAATGCTTCTCAGACTTACAGTTTTTAACCCTCGCTTCAGCGTTTCAATTAGATCCTTCGTATTATTATTTGTTCTAATCAAACTATTAAAGTTTTAAAAGTGTTTCAATTGGGTCACTAATACTTTTATTTGTTCAAATCGGGTTATTAAAGTTTTAGGAGTGTTATAATCAGATCGCTCATATTTTTTTTAATTGTTTTAAATAATCCATAAAATTTTAAAAATAATTCAGTTTTTTTTATAGATATTGTTAATTTTTTTAAAAAATCAACTTTTTAAAATTTTTTACAACTTATGAATGACCTAATTAAAACAATCCTGAAACTTTAGTGATCTGATTGGAATAAAAATTTTACGAGCGACCTGATTGGAACACAAAACTTTATGAGTGATCTAATTAGAACAGTTTTAAAACTTGATTACCATTTTATAAAGTTACCCCTAATTTTTTTTTCCAACGGTGGAGGATTTTGTTAGAAATTGCAGAAACTTACGGAGGATTTTTTTTCTAACGGCGGAATGGGCATCAAAGAGGCCACTGAGCTTCCACCTGGTTCTTTATCTAGGTGAAGTTGTTGCATCAAATTCTTTTAATAATCCCACCATCGAAACATTGTTGGTGAAAATTAGATATTTCTAGCTTTCATGGAGCCCACATAAAGTTTTATAGATTGCACCATTTCAGCTTTATAGGCATTGGAATTGGAATACTTATGAATCGTAAAAAAGATCTATTCTTGATTTTAAAACAGTTAATGAATTTTATGTCATTGTCTGGTGAGATGCCACAACCTCGTTGATATGTAGCAAGAAGTGATAATGTGATCAACCGATTCTTCATACTCACCACAAAACCGTCAATTGAGAGACGTGAGAGCAACTCTCCTTTTGTGCAGAGCCAATAAGCTTCACCCTATTACTAATCAATAGAAAATCATTCACTTTGATGTCCTTCATTATCTTAAAAACGGATATCGTCTTGTTCGTTAAACCATTGTCATTCCAACAAGACAAATGCACCAACATATTGTCAACAAACTCATCCTTAATATCTTTCTTAAATCCAATGATGTTAAGTGGCTCAGTAGCAAGATTTACTAATTAGTAAGAAAAGTCACATTATATACCCCATACCGATTGTTCACAAAAATGTGGTATTTGTACTTGATATTCTAGTTCCTTATTAGAATAGTTTTGGTATTTGTAATAATAAAAATCTCTTCGACTTTAAAGAGTTAAATTAATAATAATTAATGACCTTAGTGATAAATGGTTTACTCCTCGATCATAGATCATGCGTTAAAATTTAAAATCCAAGTATAGGTGTAGTGATTTATTTAGACGTAAAGTGAAAGAGTTTATGAGTTCGTGAGTTAAAAAGAAAAGAAGTAAAACAAAATACAGGATTCATAGTGAAAAACAAATAACTAACAGGTACCAACTGCAAAAAGATTCAATCTTCAGGCCTTTCGTGCAATAAAACAAAAGAAAAGTATACAGGTTCCTCCAAAATCACGACGAACAAGCCGGCCGAAGGCATCATCAATTCAACGCATAGAGAAAACCTAACCATACCAAACCAAAATCATCAGGTTTCAACGCTCTTCAATTCCCCTTTCAGTACTCCATACATTCAAACCTCTCGAACATTTGCTCCATATTGTCAAATCTTTCATCTTTTCCCCAACTGATTTTGGTTTTCGCAGTGAAATCTTGACCCATTTCAATGGACGATTCACAAGCAGTCTCCGATCACGTTGAAAGGGATAGCAGCACGCATTCAACATCCACAAGTAGTTCTGGTTATCGGTTATTTGATCGACAGACCACCATTCATCAGTTGATGGGCGGCGGCAAGGGTATAATACTGTAGTCCCTTTTGTTACAAGACCCACTACTCCAGTTTTCATAATAAGTGAATCTTTAATCGTATTTATTAGCGACCACTTAATTTATATGCATCGAGTGGGGATTTTAGTTGTGAAAATTTCCGATTAGAAGTGAAAGACTTTAGCCCTCCCACCATACTTGTATAGTTCCTCGGATCAAGTCTTTGTTGCATATCATTCATTTCTGATTTTGAAGTGGGAAACTAGTATTTTGACCAAGAAACATGAATTTGATCGTGTTGTAGTTAGATACATTGTTTCTGTGAGGGTGTATTGATAAGTTTTTTGTAATTTTCCTTTAATTTTGTGCTGGCATATTCAGTTTTATTGAATCCTTTAGTTTTAGCTTGTATGCATATATGTATATAGTTGCAAATCCAGAACTTTGGTAGATTAATTTGGTAGTGGAATTGATGGATGATTTTGTATGGTGTATTAGAATATGATTTGGGGTTTCTGTTTATCATTCTGCAATTGAGTTTTGATTGCTGATTAGTGATATGTTTTTTTAGTAAAGTTATGATTTATTTCATATTGATATGTTTTTGTTTCTTAATTCTTAGCTGCTGATGTTCTGTTGTGGAAGAGGAGACGTATTTCACTGGGCATCATTGTTGTTGCAACTGTTGCGTGGCTAATATTTGAGCGATCAGGATTGTCATTTTTAACAATTTGTTCTGATGTTCTGCTGTTCTTGATCGTACTGCGTTTTTTGCATGCCAATTATGCTTCTTTAAGGGATAAGTATGCGTGCTTTTACCTTTATTTTTTGTAATATGATTAATTAATAAGTTTAGCTTTGTTCTTGTATTCTGTTTGCTTATTATAACTGTTCTAAAACTGCACAGACAGATTCAAACATTGCCTGAACTGGTCTTGTCTGAGGAGATGGTCAATTATGCTGCTGCGTCTTTTCGTATCAAAGTAAACTATTTGTTACTTATGGCGCATGATATCACCCTTGGCAAGGATTTCAGGCTATTTTTCATGGTTTGTGATCACAACTTTATAAGAGACTTATTAGCTAGTTGTAGTAACATTAGTTATTGTAATAATCATATAATTAAATGTTTGAGTATTTGGCAAATATGATTACTTAAGATATCAATAAATATAACAATGAAAAGGGACAATATTATGGAAAAAGAGACGTCTTGCGAAATGAGATGAAGTCTCCTGAATTAGGTTCAAAAAATTGGATATAGGTAACATTATTCTACAATTAGATAATCAGTTTTATTGAAAGTAAATATGAAA
Organism: Flaveria floridana; assembly: GCA_018326465.1. NCBI lineage: Eukaryota > Viridiplantae > Streptophyta > Magnoliopsida > Asterales > Asteraceae > Flaveria > Flaveria floridana. The sequence continues at coordinate 3,580 of BJCO01379692.1, read as the reverse complement.
CTGATAATTTGATCTCTAAAAGATCAGATAATCATAAGCAGCATCTATTTACCCTAACATTAAACAGATCACTGTGACTTCAAGTCACAACAATCTGATAGTCGTTTCCGAAACACAAACCCAAACACCCTTTGAGTGTTTTTGTGATTTGACTTTTCCCTCGTTGGAATGAAAGAGAATACGACCACATGCTTTTTACTTCTTTTATCAAACACGCAGGTAGTGGGATTTCTGTGGCTGTTATCTGTCCTTGGTAGTGTAATTTCTTTCTTCACGCTTGCATATATAGGTATGAACCTTAATTCTAGTTAATATATGTTTTGGTTTCACAGTTTAGGTCATTCAATGATAAGTCTTGATGTATAATTTTGTGTGTTGTGTGTTTGTTTCTAGTAGCATTGACCTCTTACTGGCGTCAAAGCTTCAATAAATGCATTGTATATTTGTATATTGACTCTTAAACCACAACTCCACTCTTACCCTCACTCACTCACTCTTAAATCATAGCAATTATTTGAAATGAAAATAATTCTGTAGCAGAAAGTGCTGAACTATTATTTAGCCAAATTTTGTTCAATAGATGGATAAACTCAAGTATGAGAGCAAAGATTTATATGGTTTTAGGTGTGAAAAAATATATATTGGGGAAATGGAAACCTTGAAAGATGTGATTTTGTCAATTAGGAGTTGAAGTCACAATACTGAATGACACACTAGCACTTCTTCCAAAATTATTAAGATTTCGCATATATAGCAAATGCCTGTATAGTTATAAAGATGGAGTATGTCTCAATGAAAAAATTTTGTAACATACGAATTACATCTATATTTAAGGTCTTTGTTAACCTGTATGCTATTTAGTGTTGATGTTCAGATAATTGCTTTGAATTTGTCGTATCAGAATTCTCGGTTAACCCATTCAATATGGTTGACCCAAAACACCTTTTGTCTAATAAAAAGTTCATTAACTTCATTGTGTTCCAGCTTCTAAGATATTTTGGGTTTACAATGTGATGTCAGGAACGATTCTGTCGGTGACACTACCTGCACTGTACAATAAATACGAAGAACAAGTAGATCGTGTTGCAGGTACAATCCACAGAAGCTTTTCAAGACATTACAAGATAGTTGACGAGAATGTTATGAGCAGAATCCCCCGCAATGTTGTACCCAAGGACAAACCACTGTAAACTTGTAAGCAATACTGTATCTTAAGTCGCTTCAGCTAAATATGTCATGGGTGTAACTGGCATTCACCTCACCATGATTAAGGATAATATTTAAAAAAACACAGTTTAGAATATTGTGATATTGATTTTCAACCTGTTTGATCCATTAAACCTGTTGCTTTTAGTTATCTTTTTGTCTGAACGGTTAAAGGGATAAACATGGTGCACGATCATAACCATGTTAACGGTTTTGATTAATAATCAAATGTTCTCATGAAGCAATGCATAAGACTAAACATTTGATGAGTGAATCAAGTGTTTTTTTAATAAGAACAGCTAACTCACAAATCCTTTAAATATACTACTAAATTTACATATTTGTCTATTGAACTTGAACCCTGACCATATGAAAGGAATATTTTATCTACACAATTGATACCGTAAGGCTACAAGCTCTTTCATATCACAAAGCGGTTGTGCGTGATATTTACCACAATTTTCTAATCATTTCTACCTTTTAATCCATGTGCCCTCTCACGTGGTGTGGGATCAAGCAAACGTGCAACCACACACCTTTCCAATCAAATTTTCTCTTTTAATTAAACTTAGAAACATTCATGAAAAAGAAAATGTGTACCAAAAGGCTTGTATTTTAGTGGTATCCAAATGTGATCCAAATGTGTATATAGTGATGTCACTTCCTATGAAGTTGAAGGTTCGAGTCTTTTGAGTGGACAAAACTGTATAACTAAAAGTATGATTAGATGAATGTGTATTTGTCGTACTAAAAAAATAAGAAAATGAAAAAAAAAATGAAGTGGATGATCATCATGAGAGAAATGATACCTAACAATGGGACATGATTAGAATGCTTTCAGGAAAGTGTTCCCAGCTTGCTCATTGCTTTATTGGAGATTGATAATATCATATTTTGATAATATCATAAAAGAAACCTAATTAGATCATAGTTTTACATTATGATAAACATTATTTAAATAATCTACCTAATATATCTTTTGTAATATTTGGTAGATTTATTGTTTGAAGGATTGAGAACCGATAAGTGACTGGTAGTACACAGTGATAAAGCAGGTAAAAAAAACATTGAAATATATATATAGGTTGCTACTCTTATATGTATGTGTTTGACCGTGTAATCTAGTGGCATTTACGAGTTTCCTCATAAAAGTAAATAGTAATGTGAGTTTAAATCTTTAAAAAGACATTCATAAGTAGGTTAAGAAAAAAAAACCTTTGTTTGTTAAAGGAAAAGTTCATTCTCTATATTACTTATATGAGATGTTAATAGTTGCATACACCCAATCCATTCTCATGAATTCTAAATATGATCTTAGGATTATCATAGCTAGAAACTTCAGTGTTAACCGAGTTTTGTGGTTCATAACCATTAAATAAAGTTATATTTTAATGGAAGTACAGTTGTAAGTGAATACAAAAATTTTAGAGATGTTACATATACCATTGATATAGAATCTGTATCATTATATTATATAAGTACTATCAAGTGTAAAAGAAAATACTCGGATTGGTAAATTTATTCTCTAAACAACTTTCGACACTTATGATGATGTATATATTACGAATTGTCTTTCTTTTTCTTATATAAATAAAGCAGGGTAGCTATATAACAAATAAAATGTTTGATTAACTTAAAGTGCTTTTAAAGTCATGACTTAATTATGAATGATTTTTTCAAACATACAACAACCATAACCAACATGCTTCAACATTTTTCAAACAAGTACAGAACTGTATGTTGGAGAAAAAACAAAATAAGTGTATTGGTTTTAATTAAACATATTATATTTTGATGTTTGATGTTTTAGGTTATATTGATCTCACATAATAGTTATTTTAAAAATATAAAAGTGATAGGAGTTACAATTTTTAACATAAGTAGGTAATGTATATCGGTCAAGTGAACTAGAACAACAATAGACTTGTAGTGTGAATAAAAAAGATATATTTTTACCCAACAGATAAATTAATATAAATCAGCAGGGTCAGGATGTTCAAATATTATTTCTTTCTGTTCAGGTGGAAGTTCGTCCCAATACAGACAACTCAATCGGTATAAGGGCAACAACTGATCAAACGGTGTTGAAATAATATTCGACGGTAAATACGGACCCTGGAAAATTTTCAAGAATTATTATTAAATTAATAAAATAATATATCTATAATTTATTAAAAACAGTAACTTACCTCTTTTGAGTTGTTTAAAATCGGTAACGCTTGTTCCCACGTTATTAAACTCATACGAGGCCAATCAATAGCTCTTGGTACGTACCCACGTCGTTTTCCAAAATTATTCATTATCGGAAACACTTCATAAATCCAAATCTAATAACAAATATAATATTTAAACATATAATAAAAAATAATCAATA
>BJCO01379686.1:0-24233 GCA_018326465.1 Flaveria floridana | reverse complement strand
AACTTGCGGTTCGCGTGACATTATTTCGCATAACAACATGCATGCGACAACATGCATGTTGACACAGATCACGCGACAATGAAGAAAATAATATATGCATGCGACAATCTGCATGCAATATACACCTCGCGCGACAATTGAAGAAATGAAGCATGCAATGCGAAAAATCAGTTGGAAATATGCATGCATGCGACAATGTGGAAAAGAAAGGATGTGCTAGAGCTTGGATTATTATATTCTAAGGATAAGGAATACGAAATCTTGAATAAAATAAAAAGGAATGCGACAAAGTGGAATTCTATTAATGCAGACAATAGAAAGTGGAATACACGTGCGCGAGAAGTTGGAATATTATTGCATGCGAATTGTTTAAGTGGATCTGACAACATGCATGCGAGTTGTTTTATGGATGTATATATATATGTACATGCGAGCTCATTTAAAGAGTGTGCCATTTATTGTCAACCGAAAGTTACAATTTTAGTTTAGTTTGTATTTTCGCTCATATGAGCAGATCACAAGTTTGTGATTTCCACCTTCGGGTGAGATCGATCTTGTATCGATTGTCATTGTAATCTTTCAACAACGTATATACATTTGAATTACAATGATTTTGTGCTGAATGTTTTTGTTCTCTCGGTTAATACATTCAATTCACGCACCCGTCTTCGCGTATTATCAAGTGCAATAATTCAAACGAAGTGAGATCGATCGCTTTTAAGGACTTTACAATCGGTGTAAGTTTTTAGCAAGTGTATCCGGCTTATGATAGTACTCAATCACTTAGAAGTATAGGCCATAGTTGTACATGGTCTATAGTGGTACACAACTCAAGAATTATACTTTAACACCCCACCCGTTGGACCTGGTTAAATGCATATGTGATAACTAGTGGAAGCAACAGCTAGATATTTTAATGATACTCAAATATTTTTTACAATCAAGTTACAAAATAAACAAATGCACAAAATTCTATGCTTCCCAAAGCCCACCAAGGATGGCTAACCTCACAGACATGCATCTTTTAATTGTTGAACAAATATACTCAAAATGACATTGGTTATTGTTGGTGAGCTCACAGAACACATTTTATAAAAAAACATGTTATTATGTATCATAATATGGGTTGTATTCTAGTTAAAGACTTGGTGCCTTCCATGGCTTCCATAACAACACACCGGGTCATGGATAATGCCCCCCCCCCCCACATACACACAGTCAATTGCATGGGTATGTATGTGTTATATGGGCATAACCGTCCTATGTGGCATTCATCCAATTGAGCATAACCAGCCCTATGCCCCCATGTGTTCTATAACAACCATCAAGTATAAAAGGATCCAACTATACCCTCACTAACATATTACATATTGTAGCATTCTTGATTATTACGAGTTGGCTAGATTAGCATACTATGCATGTAAAACAATCATGAAAACTCACCTGAGTTATTAGTCCGGCCCTAATTACAAGGATTCTTGTGTTCCTATTCAGTTTTGAGACGTTTTTAGTTACTAACTAGGAATAGGATTAAGAAATGGTTAATTATCATCAAAGATAGTTGTGGATAACTAGTGATAGTTTAAGCATAGTTGGTCAGGCTATGCATAACATAGAACCATGTTACCCACTACATAGCCTAGTTATGACTCCCAAACCATGTTCTAGAACTGAATTTAGATAATAAATTTGAATCTAGAACATACATGAACTTGTTAGATGCTACTAGATGACTACAGACTTGCAAGATGCTTGAAAGGACTATTTGAAAGTGAAAGGTTTGAAGGAAATGGTCAATAATGATTGAGTTTTCTACCCTTATTTATAGGATGGATTCTAGCTCCGTCGCAAACCGTCAGGGTCCAGGTGGTCGTCGACCACCTACCTCTATGACAGCCTCGCTTGTCAACATCACACGCGAACCGTTACCAACCTTGGTGGCGGTTTGTTATGGTTTCGAGTCATCAAACATGTGTCAAGACTCAAAGATTAGTCATCAGAAACTTGTCAAATTCTTATAGATTGTTTAACTATATCCTTTGTGAACAGTTGTGGAGAATTTAGCGGTTTGCAACCGCCTCAAACCTACGTCTCCCGAACATGATTCCTTGGCGGACCACTAAGCTTTTAGGTGGCAGTTGGCACCTACTCTCTTACCGCTAAGCTTTTAGGTGCCGATTCCATCTAGAGACATTTCCCCTTAGACCCCACTAGGGTCCCCCTCGGAGCCTGCTACCAGGGGTGCTTCTCTCGGATCCCTGTTTGCTCATGAAGTTTTTGTTTACTCCCCGGGTATTACATATACGATTCCTAGAACTACTTGACTCAGTCGTATGATTGAACCAATCGGATAGTTCACTCGTGAGTATGGATCAATCGTATGACTCAGTTGCGCGACTGAACCATGCTTATGGCTCAGTCGTACGACTGTATACAGCAACCTATAAATACCAAGTAATTCGTGAAAAAACGTAACACTTTGATTTCCTGCAGACCCTAGCCGTCCAGAGCGTTTTCCAGACTTCATCCAACTTCATAGTTCGTCCCGGATCAATTCCTATCTGTTCTTAATGTTTTTTAATTGTTAGTTTGATCCGGGTTTGCGATCTCACTGATTGGATCACCGTTCAAATAGGATTACGCACTATTTGATTCGGTTCTACGTTGAATCTGTTAGTACTCCGTACGTACACGGTCCTAACACATGTATATACGATTATTATGCACTCCATACGTACACGGTCCGAACAAGTGGTATCAGATCATAGGCTCTTGATTCTTCATGGATTCGATCAATGTTTCGTTTGAAATTCATGGTTTTCAATATTAAACGTGCTTTTGACGTGTGCTTTAGCAGAAAGTTTTAAACTTTTCGATTGAAAACTGTTCTTGGTGTGTTTGAAATTGTTCTTGAGTCTAAGCTTGGTTAAAATCTCGAATTTCTCAAAATCAGGGTTTTCAGTCGCACGTTAGATTCAATCGCACGACTGAACCCAATCGTACACTTCAATCGTACGATTGACCTCTGTCGTATCCTTCAATCACATCCATCAATCGCACGTTTGAGTCCAGTTGCATCAAAAAATCATATTTGATTAATTGACTTCGTGTTTCTTCAAACTTTGAGAATATGGACGATCAGAACTCGGCCTTTACTGCCGGAAAGGACTCAAGAATTCAACACTTGTTATTGTTAGAGAATGAAAATGGAAACAGTAACAAACCGCCAAAATTGTTAACATTGGACGAATACCCTTAATGGAAACAACGTTTTGAGATATATCTTAATGGAGTTGACCCAAACTTATGGATAGCAATTGAAACAGGCTACACTACACCTGTAGGGGCAAATGGTGATAAACTTACTCTAAGTGGGATAAATGACACACAAAATGTAGCACATAATGCTGAGAAGAAAGCATATGCTCTACTGACCCAGTCAATTCCAAAAGACATTTTTCATCAGTTCTCAGAACATAAACAGTCAAAGAAATTATGGTCGGCTTTGGAAAAGAGGTATGATGGTAATGTTACTTTAAAGGCTCTGAAAGCCAAGGCTCTCAAGAAAGAGTTTGATCATTTCTCATCCATCGGAAATGAATGTTTGGACGATATAATAGACAGATTTTATCATCTGATGAGTGAGCTACACACACATGGGATTACTACATCTATGGAAGATAAAGTTGCAAGTTTTGATGATGGGCTGCTAGATAAATGGGATGCTTTTGTTTCAAATCTTAGACAAAATGATATATTAGCTACTCTAGACATCAACGACTTTAGCTTGAAATTGAGGGAGGAGGAACTAAGGCTTAAATACAAGTCAAAGAAGGGATCATACACTCAAAATCCATCACTGTATAATGTTGTTCCCACGCCAGTTTCTTTAGGAGCACCTATTCAGACAACTTTTGTATCTAACACCTCTGGGCATTCCCAGAGTGGGTCATCTAGAAGTGAATCGTCTGGATCATCAGGATCTCAATGCAATACCTCTGACTCAAATCATACAAAGCTAAAGACTGAGAACTTAGGAAATGTTACAGTAGAAGCTGCCAAGGAACATATGGATCTTCTCGCTACAGTGGTGTACTCATATGATGGATAGGTTGCTAGAAAGATAGGATATTGTCATCTTGCTGAAGAAAGAATACGAGTAGGTTGATGAGGCTGAATTAGAGAGAATGGATATAATATGGGCTCTTGCTAGTGCTGTTAGAATAGCAAAGAAATTCATGAAGAAGACTGGACAAAATCTGATTGCTACCAAAGACACAACCTATGGTTTTGATAAAACCAAAGTCACATGTTTTAACTATGGAGAAAAGGGTCATTTCAAAAGAGAGTGTGTGAAGCCTAAGAAGACTGGAAACGGTAATCCTTTCACCTCAAACAATCGATAGGACAAGGAAACGAAAGAGACTTCAACAAGCGAGAGATCCAAAGCTATGGTAGCTCAAGGAGATGAAGGACAGGACTGGACTTTCAGGTTTATATCGGATGGTGAAGCTAACGTGGCTCTGTTGGACGATCTCGATGATGATTTAACAAGTGAAAGTGATAACTTGGTTGATAGTGCAAACTCTGACATAGAGGAAGCTATGGATGCAATGGAACACTTTATGGAAGATGAATTCTCTGCTGCTAGCACACAGCCTACAAATAACGAGAAATCTCACTTTGCTCTAATGGCTGACACCTCCGGCACATCACTAGTAAATACCAAAGATGAACTGCTTGATAAACATGACTGTCAAGAATGTAATAAGTTCCGTGAAAGCATAGATTTAAAATTTGTTGAGTTGTTAGACCACAATGATAGTTTAGTAAATGACTTAAAACTTTGCACAGAAGCTAATCGGGTATTAAAACAAAATGAAAGATGCTTCAAAGAAAAGATTGATTTGTTAGGGAAGCAGCTTAGGGAAACTATAGTTGTTGCTTTTAATCAAGCTAATGACATTAAGTTCTATCTAACTACTATAGAGGAAACAAAGAAAGAAAAGGCATTTCTTCAAGTTGAAATGAGTCTTTAAATCAGAAACTGCACAGTCTTGCAAGTTTTTCTCATATTGTTAAGAACTTAGTCAAAGAAAGAAACGGGGGGAAGGGATTGGTTATCAAGAAGTGCTACCACCACATGCAATTCTTTTAAACACAAAATGTAGGCCCATAAATAATCACCCAATCAAGGATCATATGGTGACCATTCCTCTTGTCAGTGATCCGGATACCACAGTTAAACCTATACAGCCGGTTATTGACCAGAGTGCATCTACATCTGGCACTAAAGATGAAGTAATCATTGAAAATTGGCATGAACAAGATGATTATGCAACTTCCGGTTTAGGTTTAAACCAGTCTATTTCAATATCAAAAACTCCTGAATTAAGATCTCATAAAAAAGGTCATCATCATAATCTCAATAAAATGAAAGAAAGTGCTAATCAAAATGTGAAACAAATTAAATTTGTGAAAGAAGGTGAAAATCCTAAAATGGAGAAGAAAAAGACCAATCCTAGACCATACTCTCCACCACACAAATGATCTCCCAGGGTAGTTAAATTGAGATCCTGCTATGAATGTGGAGAAAGGGGACATATATCTCCTAATTGTCCCTACTATTAGACACCTAGAAGGGGGGTTGAAAACTTTTATGAAAATAAACTAAGGTTTACAAAATCAGGATCGACCACTCCTCCACAACACCACAGGCAACACAGACAAGTCACTGGCAAAGCTATGATGACTGAGGTGGAATATGGTGATGAAATCAAACCACAGGTTCAAACAATCAACCAGTCATCTGTTTATCACAAACAGTCCTTACACAAGACTGGCATATGGAAAGCCAAATCACCAAGTGTGTCTGATAGTGTGGACAAGATGAATTAGGTAGATTCCCTAACTACACAAGGACAGTGGGTGGAGTTTGTGATGTGTGATGCCTCAGGGAAACCCAAGACCGTAAAGGCTTGGGTCCCATTCCTAAACTAATCATTTCTGATTTGTGCAGGTTGTCCACTATAGCGCTATCACTAATACCTGCATTATTGATAGTGGGGCATCTAGGCACATGACCGAGAATCCGTCTCTCCTTCTTAATGTTAAACAAATCAAAGGGGCACATGTATCATTTGCTGGAAATAAAGGAGGCTACATAATAGCACAAGGTGCAGCGAGAAACGGGAAAGTGAACTTTGATAAAGTGAATTATGTTCAGCAACTGGAAAATAATTTATTATCGGTTTCCTAAATATAAGATAAAAGGTTTAAAGTGATGTTCGATGATAAGAAGTGCTACATACTAAAGAAGGAATATGTTATCCCTAAGGAGCAAATCCTAATGTCCACTTTAAGATATAATGATCTATATGTCTTGGACATGTCAAGAGCTTCTACTACTGAGTCAGATGCACAGTGCTTCTTGTCTTGGTTCAAAATAATCCGGTTGATGGAGTCACTGTTAAAAATGTTTAGCTTCCAGATTTCTGCATATGATGCAAGAAAGGTAAACAGACCAAGAAATCTTATAAATCGAAGAAAGTTCATTCAATTGAGATACCACTGGAGCTCCTGCACATGGATTTATTTGGTCCTGTGAGTACTAAAAGCATTACAGGGGACTGGTACTACTTTATGGTAACTGATGATTACTTGAGGTTTTCATGGGTCATGTTTCTTAAGGCAAAATCAGAGATGTTTGAGTCATTCAAGGTTTTAGTCACTACACTGGAATCTCTATATAAGTTGAAAGTGAGAAAGATTCGTTCAGACAATGGCACAAAATTTAAGAATTAGAGGATGGATGCCTTTTGCAGAGAGAAGGGTATTGTTCATCAATTTTCTTTTGCTTATACTCCATAGATGAACGGAGTTGCTGAACGTAAAAGCCGAAGCTTGATCAAAACTACGAGGACTATGTTGGTAGATTCGAAACTGCCAGTTCAATTCTGGAATGAGGCAGTTACTAATGCATGCTACACTCTCAATCGAGTACTTATTCTCAAGCATCATGGTAAAACTTGTTATGAGTTTCTACAAAAACGTAAACCGAATCTGGAGTATCTGGAACCGTTTGGAGCTTTATGTGTGCTGTTGAAGAAAACTCAGACTGGCAAGTTTACTAAAAAGGCATAGGAGGGCAATTTTCTTGCGTACAATATTCCTAACAAACGGGTTTACAACAACGCTACAGGTCAAGTTGAAGTATGGTGCAATTTGTATGTTCAATGCTACACCACCCCTCCTGCAGGGAAAGGTCCATCATCATTCTTTAATTATGATGGATGTTTCAAGTCCTTTAATCTCCCTCCTAAATATTCTGAAGATGAGGTGGCTGCTCAAATGATGTATGATGTTCTGAACACTCCTAATTCGAATTCTAGCTCAACAACACCAATCGATGGTGTTTCTAGGTCATTAGGGGTAGAACTAGAGGTAGTGAGTACACCTCTGACGATGAGGATGGAGTAAATGAAAATTCAAACAACGAGGAACATGTCAGCTCGGGTGAGAGTACTCCAGTGGGTGGAAATTAGTCAATTGACTCTTTAGGGACTAGCCACCTCATAGCCACAGAAGACGAACCAGCAATCACTCAATTGGAAACTAAAGTGGTTGTTCCTACCACTCCAGTGACTAGGACTAGTATGAATCATCCCCCTGAAAACATTATCGGGGATCTTCACTCTGGGGTACAGACAAGAAATCAGTTGTACACTGCTGACTATACAGCTGTGATGGAAAAGGGATATGTTCATGATAGGGCGTATAAATATTTTGTTTCTTAAATTGAGCCCAAGTATGTGAGTGATGCCTTGAAAGTTGGGGTGTGGGTTAATTCAGTGCAAGAAGAACTTCTATAATTTAAGAAACTAGGTGTTTGGACACTATTGGATAGACCGAAGGGTGCCAAAGTCATCGGAACAAAATGGGTTCTTCGTTGCAAGAAAGATGACCAGGGTGTCATTATCAGAAATAAAGCACGGTTAGTAGTTCAGGGATTTAGACAAGTCGAAGGGGTGGACTACAATGAAGTATTTGCTCCAGTGGCTAGAATGGAAGCAATAAGGATCTTCCTGGCCTACGCATCCTACATGAAGATCAAGGTCTACCAATTGGATATGAAAAGTGCTTTCCTTCATAGTGATATCCGTGAAATAGTATACGTCAGTCAACCCTAGGGATTTGAAGATCCTTATCATCGGGACAGGGTATATAAATTAGACAAGGCTGTATGGATTGCATCAAGCCCCTCGAGCCTGATATGAGAAACTCTCAACACATCTATTGAAACATGGATTTCGAAGGGGAGTAATTGACTGCACGTTGTTCATAAAAGAAAAAGATGGTAATTTGCTGATGGTTCAGATATATGTGGATGACATAATCTTCGGTTCCAAAAACAAAGACCTATGTAAGGAATTTGAAACAGTGATGAAAGCTGAATTCGAAATGAGTGCCATGGGAGAAGTGAAGTTCTTTCTAGGTTTACAAGTGGATCAGACACCTACCGGCATCTTCTTGCATCAGACTAAATACATGGGAGACATACTGAGTCGTTTTGACATGGAGAATGCCACTGTAGCTGGTACCCTTGCCACAAATCACAATGTGGCACCTGATGAAAACGAGGATTTGGTGGATGCCACCCTCGTCCTGATATCATGTATGCTACATGTCTCTGCTCAAGATATCAATCAAAACCTAAAGTGAACCATCTCATCGGGGTGAAACGGATTTTTCGTTATCTGAAGGGTACAACAACACTTAGGTTGTGGCATCCTCATGATGATGACTTTGAACTTACTGCGTATAGTGACTCGAATTATGGAGGCTGTAAGATGAACTATAAGTCAACTTCTGCAGGGTGTCAGTTCTTTGGAAGATGATTAGTCACTTGGCAATGCAACAAACAGACTTCTGTTGCTCTGTCAACATGTGAGGCTGAATATGTTGCTACTGCAAGCTATTATTCTCAAATCATATGGATTCAACAGCAAATGCGTGACTACGGCTTGCAATTTACTAACACTCCTAACTTTGTTGATAATTCTACTGTCATTGTTGTCACTAAAAATCCGGTACAACATCCCAACACCGACACATCGGGATAAAATACCACTTTATACGTGACTGTTTTGAAAAGTATTTAATCGATGTGATTAATAATTAACATGGATTTTCAACGAGCCAACCTCTATACAAAAGTTTTTGATAAACCGAGATTTTACTATCTGTTAGAGGTTAACGGCGTCAAAAAGAAAGATGATGTGATTCTGGAGGAAGTAAGTTCATAGTCCGTCAATGTGTTTTTTTTTAATTTAATTTTTTTTTCTTTATTTACGTCTAAATTTTTCAGTTTTTTTCTGGCAGTTAAAATTTCAAAATCACAAAAAGATTTTCTATTTTAAAATTTTAAAGGAGAATAAGTTTTTATATAAAAAGGGGGGATGGGCAGGTAAGCTGAAAGGTAAAGACAACAAATCTGAGAAACTGATTCAGTACAATAGAAAATGATAGTACACATGGATCAAATTATTTGGGACACCAAAAAGACTTTCCTTTTTGCGCTATTCAGATTATTTTAATAATCACAGAAAATTATAAATCTGAGATGTCAAAGCCTAATAAGTTGAAAAATGATAGTAAGCTAGTCTGTTACTGCGATTACATGGAGAAAGTAGATTTAGGGGGTGCAAGTCCATCATACGATATGTCGGTAGATTCAACACAATAGACTATTATACATCATTGGTGATTCACTTAAACTAAATCAATCAACAAGTTGTGGGTTCCCATCTTATTCCTGGTCTGCACAATCAATTAATTTCCAATAAGGAGTGAGGAGCAAATGAAAGCCACAAATGTGTGCAAGTGACCACAAACCTGAGCAACGAATATGAAAAATGTCATAAAGCTTCAAAATAAATGTTAAACGCAATCAAGTTGATGACAAATGTCATTGCTACGTTAAATGTCTAATCATCTTGCTCTAAAAAGAAGATAGGTCTTGCGCCTCTCTGTTGTGCGATGGCACTGACCTGAGGCAAAGCATAACCTACATATTCTAAGAATTCATTGTTGTTTGCACCACTCGGTTGTGCAATGGCACTGACCTAAGGCTCTGCATCTCTTTGAAAGCTCTTAGAATAGTCTCTTCTTTATAAAACATCTTCTTTGAGGTGCATAGCACTGATTTGATGCTCTGTGTTCGCTTACCACTAGACTGCTCAAAAATCTCCTGAGAAAGGTTGATTACCATATAAGCTTGGGATCCGCAAATACTTGTTGATCAATACACTTAAATTATCATTGATGTTTGTCAAAATCTGTGTATGGATTTAAATGGACAAATATACTGACAATCGTCTTGGCTGCATTTCTCGATATTCAAAATCAAAGTGTTCAGCGTAGCTGTCCTGGCATGATTTCCTATTAGTGCCTTTGATTCTTGGATGAAAAGATTCTATGAATTGTATATACAAGTTTTTCTATTACTGACATATTTACAAAAAGTCCCAAATAATTGTGTTTTTGCCTGTATGATTCCATATGAAACGTTCTCTAAATATAGTAATTGAAGTTGTTCTGTTCAGGGGGAGAAAAACTCTAAATGATTTTAAAGTGTTTTAAACCCTCCTCAAATGAAAATTACAAAAAAATGTCTTATTTCAGTTTTATATTTCAAGTTTTCCCATTGTACTTATGTGTGCAATGTGTCAGTGTCGAACTATGTGACATAATCAAACTCCGTGAACGTCATAAAAATGAACTGAAAAATAACTTTGAAAAACTTGTTTCTGAAAGATTAAAGGATCACGTCTGAGATGATCAGAAATTTAACAAATGAAATTTGTTGGATAAAAGGGTCACGTCTGAGGTGATCAAAGGATAAAAAAAAGGTCATGTATGAGATGATCGATAGACAAGAAAGTTACATCTGAGGTAACTATGTGCAAAACTGAGCCAAACTAATTCGAATTCATGAGAGTGCCCCAGTAGCATGACTGGACCATAAGTATGGCTCAATCGCACGATTCGATCATGAGTATGACCCAAACGCACGATTGGATCATATGTATGGCCCAAACGCAAGATTGGATTATGAGCATGGCTCAATCGCACGATTGGATCATGAGTATGACCCAAACGCATGATTGGATCAAGAGTATGTCCCAATCGTATGATTGGAAGGATGAATATGAACCAATCTCATGATTGGTGAAAACGACTAGGTCAATCATGCGATTGGACACCAGTCGCTCATATGGACCATGCGTTTAGGTCCTGTCGCACGATTGAAAGCAACTAGAGTATAAAATGGGTTTCAGTCGTTCCTCTGTACTTCACTTTTTCAAACTTGTCTGAAAAACGGCGAGGTGAAGGGGGGAAATATTTCGAATCTTTTCTTGTGACCTAAACGTGTTCTTTCAACCACTAATCGATTGGTGTGTTGTTACAGGTAAATGTGAGATGAGTTACAAGATTTATATTGTTTTAAACCGACCCAAAACATGTGAATTTGGTCACTTACAAAACCCGAGAATGAGATCATCAAATTGAACCCAAAATGAGTATTAAAGTAAAATTAAAGGACACCTAATGTTTTATCGGGTCTGGACACATCTAAGGACACCAAACATACTGTTTGATGACTATTTGACCAAAATCAAGAATTCTTGGACTCGAACTGTCTGTATACGAATGGACATCATGATGAACTTCAATCGTACGATTGAACCATTCGCATGGTTCAATCATACGATTGAACAAATTGATCATCCAGTCGTACGACTAGCCCAATCCTATGTCAAATCGCATGACTAAGTTCAGTCGGATGCTTAATCATGCGACTGAGTTCATTCTTAAAGTCTAGTCGTACGATTGAACCAGTAGCATAAGTTTTGTTCAAAATTTCAAACTTTCTTATGTGCTTAACTATACTAACATATTGTTGGGTGTTTGTGGTGTGTGATACAGTTAAAATGGCATAAAGATGGATGATGAACATGAATCATAATATTTGTGCTTATCTTAACACCACGTCAAGGAATGCAGCTGAGTTCGTCGGAATCATAGAATTCCTAAACCTGTCCAGAATCTTCAAGGCTATTTCAACAGTGTGTACCCCTTACAGATCGATGCAACAAGCATTTTGGGAGAATACTGTAGTAGACAGAAGCGTTGAGCCATAAAGAATTTGAAGCTCGATTTTTGGAGAAGCCATTGATATTAGAGAAGATGACTTAAGACGAGTTCTGGAACTGGGAGAAGATGAGAATCATCCAATCAAGTTACATCCCCTAGTTGTTTGTGGATGTTTCCTAAGAATCAAGTATGCAGGAGATATCAATTTAGGAGTTTTGAACAAGAGCTACATGTGTCCACTGTTCAAGTACTTAGCTCATGTAGTACTCAGCTGCCTTGCTTTAAGACATGGGGGTTTTGATGAGCTAAGTGCTCAGATGTAGAATGCATTTGTGGCACTGGTTTTGAATCACCCATTCAGCTTCTTGAGGATGTTCTTTAACTACATGAAGGAGAACATTGAGATGAAGGGAAAAGATAGTTTCCGCATGTATCCACGTTTCCTTCAGATGCTGATAAATGAAAAGCTTCCCAACTTACCAAAGAATAAATATGATGAGGTAATTCTTAAGTTTATGGACGATACTACTTTGGGAAGAATGAAGGTGTATAGAGGAAAGCTACAGAAGCCCCTTGTTAGAAGATTGTTTGGCCATTTGGCAAATGTTGACTACGTTGCACCAGCTGGAAGAAAATGGCGTCATGATGACAGTGATTTAGATGTGGAGAATGTAGTCATTCCTGACGATCAGGATGACGATGACAATGACCAGGATGAAGGTCAAGGAGGAGGTGGAGATGCTTTGCATCAAACTACAGCTGCTGAAACCTCCACAGTCACAGGTAGGCACCTCAACACAACATGCATCTACACCTCAAAGATCATCATTACCCAGTGTGGGTTTGGAGGAGCAACTAGCTAGCTTGAACATAATAGTACTCAAGTTGCTAGCTGCTGATAACATGAAAACAAGCCAAATAAATCAGTTCATGGCTGAAAATGTTGCTCAAAACCAACAGATAGCCCAGCTAACCGGAAGAAACCATACAAACGAGCTGGCTATTGTTAGAGCCAATGAGACCATTAGAGCTTAGAATCAGCAGCTAATAACATCAAGTGAAAGGATTAAGAAGCTTGAGAAGAAGAACAAGATGATCATGTTAAGATTGAAAGGCAAAAGGGAAGATACCTTAAGAATAAAAGGTAATAGAGATGGAGATAGTGATAATGATGATAATGATAATGACTCTGACGATGATAGGTCAGATGATGAAGATGATGAGGATGTTATTGATGGTAGTAATGAAGAAAGAGACAAAGATAAGGGTGATGACAAGACCAAGAAGAAGGTGATGGCAAAGCCTCTACATCAACCAAATCAGAGAAAGAAAGGCGAACAAAGAAAAATCATGACCGAGGAGCCTCATCCTTAGCTTCATAAGAAAAGGACTATCAAAGCAAAGATACAAGTAATATTTAAAAAGTCTATGTAACTTGTACTTGTTTGTATTGAAACGTATTAAGTTATTGCTATTGAAAGTTAATTTTTGATGAATGTTGTGTTGTCTATTAAACCTTGTTATCATGATTATTCTATCCAGCTAGATAAATCACAACAGGTTGATGAGCTCGATGTTGAACCTCTCCAGAAAATGAAGACTCAACTCACTATGATCCTGGATTTACAAGGAATCGCTCGAAAGTCTGTCAGCTACACACCTGAAGAGGGGGAGATCATTCATGATTTATCTGACGAGGAACTAGCAGAGATGTTTAGATTAAATCCAGATGAGATTATTCGAGATGCACCTGAAGTGGATGTTGTAAGTGATGAAGAACTTCAAGGTGTCGATGAAGTAGAGATTAAAGATGTCACCTCTGAGCATTATCCGACATATACTAATAAAGATGGTGAAGAGTTACTGATTTGGGAGAAATGTACGACGGTCAAACGTTTGAGAAAGTTAATGAAAAGGTGACTGAGAAATAGATGACAGAGGAGTCCGTTCAAGCTGAAGATGCAGAAATTGAACAAAAGAAAGCTGAATGGTTCACCTATTTTGCCGAGATAAGAAATCAAAGACAACCATCAAAACAGAATGCCTACACAAAACTATATAAAGTCAAACGGCATCAGAAGGTTTCTGGAAAGATCATCAGTTGGGCTTATTTTGAAGACTTAAATATCTATGCTGTAAAGAGAGAAAAGGGGATAGAATACTACAGACATCCTCATAATTTGAAAACTCTTTCGGGTTATGAGCTGAATCGTTTGGCTTGTCTGAACCTGTTCTATGCTAATTTAAGACATATCTCTAGATGGTTTGAGAGAGCATTGAAGAAAGAATATCACACCAAATTGGTGAATTTCAAGCCTCAACAGCCTCGACGATTTGTGAGTAAAACTGAGACTGATCTGATTTCTAGAAGACCAAAGGTCGTTCTCAAGTGGAAACATCCAAAGACCATGACATATATTCCACTAAGAAAAATGCCATAAGATTTCTCGTCATACTTTAAATGGTGGTACTATGATTGAGAACCGGTGAGGCAGTTATCATGCTAGATAAAGAAGGCAAGACAGAGACAATCAGGGTATTTGACACTATGTGACTGACCAACTTGTCGGAAGACGATGTCTATACACTATACAAGTGGCCGCTGTTTTGATACTCTGGACATCATGCAAGCTTTACAGTTCCAGCATATGATTAGACTTTGCTTTGAATTTGAAATTCATGCAAGAGTGTCCAAGGAAGAAAAGTATAAGAAGTTTGCCGAGTTTTTGAAGAATGTTAGACGGTAGAATGAACTAGGTACAAGGAGGAGTTTGTTGATACATTTTGTACCCAGTTCATTGTACTTGTAAATGTTGATGTATTCAGTCTTATGGATATTGAATGCAAGGGTATTTTAGTAATTTCATATGTGTTTGCATGTTTATTTACTATTATGTTTATCGTAATCTTGTATCGTTTATATATACGCGCTTGACTGAATAATATATATGGGCTTGCCGTAGTCATTCACAGTAATGAGTCAATAATGGCTCAGTAGTGTGTTTGACTTAGTCTTATGGTTATCCATGTTAATGGATAATGCTTATGAACCAGTAGTCACGACTGAACCAGGTGATTGGCTCAGTCGTACGACTGAGGTATAAGATTGACTCAGTCGTACGATTGAACCAATCGGATAGTTCACTCGTGAGTATGGATCAATCGTATGACTCAGTTGCGCGACTGAACCATGCTTATGGCTCAGTCGTACGACTGTATACAGCAACCTATAAATACCAAGTAATTCGTGAAAAAACATAACACTTTGATTTCCTGCATACCTTAGCCGTCCAGAGCGTTTTCCAGAGTTCATCCAACTTCATAGTTCGTCCCGGATCAATTCCTATCTGTTCTTAACGTTGTTTAATCGTTAGTTTGATCCGGGTTTGCGCTCTCACTAATTGGATCGCCGTTCAAATAGGATTCCGCACTATTTGATTTGGTTTTACGTTGAATCTATTAGTACTCCGTACGTACACGGTCCTAACACATGTATATACGATTATTATGCACTCATGAACGAAAAGAGAGTTTTTTTTATTATATAAAATTTGAACTCACTTATTAACGCTGACTTTTGTATGCGTATTAGATGCCAGGTAAGTTACGAGGCTGGGGATGAGCAGACATGCAAGCTACTGGAAATTTAAGTCTGGCAGCCATCCAATGTTATAAAATGATGTAGCAAGTTCACAAGTTTTAACGTTTGTTTTAAGACAATTCTATCGTTTCGTTTAAGACAACTTTTTGATTTAAATGATTAAATTATTTTCTCCATTAACAAATATATTAATATGAATGATTTTATGTTATTATTAATCAATTGTGGGGTTTCAAGAAACGAGACCTTATATAATGTAATAATTTTCTTATAATCGTAATATATAATTTAATTAGGTTTCCTTTTTAATTATATTTTTTGGATAACTGAATTTTAATAATCAAAACTATTACATATTGGTTAATAATAATGCATACTATTAATTTAGCCAGTAGCATCTCGTAACTTTTAATATTGTTACGAACAACAATCCTAATAACATAATCATCAAATATTTACACTTGATTTTCGTTTCATTTCACTCAAAAAATGATTATAAACAAAATGGATAAAACTTACAAGTGAAATTGAATAGAAAACAAATACAAATCGGGAGCGAATATATTATAATTATGCTATTGGGATTGCTATTGGTAACAAAAGTGAAAGTTTTGAATGTTAGCGGTCAAATTGTTAGTTTGGATTATTATCGGCCAATATACAATAGTTTGAATTAATAAAATCAAATTTGTTTATTTTTTAATACCTTTATAAAGTGGTAAACAGAAAACTTACAAGGTTTATTATTCTACTATGTTAGTACCCCGTGTATTACACGGGTTGAATATATAGAATATTAAATACTTATTAATAAAAATTAATAAATTATAAAACGATTTTTGATGTAAAATATAAAAAAAAGTTGGTGCAATTAGAGACAACCCACCCAGTTTTGGTCCTATAGTAATGGAAGAAAGTGTTGGTGAGTAATGGAAGAAAGTGTTGGTGCAAATGAAGTTCATGGAGGATTACAAGTTGATGGAAACGAAGAAGAATTCAAGGATAAAAACTAACCTTTTGGAGGATAAAGATGGTCGGTGAATATGAAGGCATGGATTAAAGATTAGGAGAAAGTATTGGTGTTTTCTTTGTTTTTTTTCAGTAAGGTTGGTTTTTAAACAAATTGTTTTAAAACAAACTGTTTTTAAAAAAAATGTCATTTTTTAATTGAGTAAAATATCATTTTCATCCTTGACGCTTTGTAATTTGTCATTTTAATCCGACAACTTTTTTTACCATTTCAGTCACTGTATTTTACCAAATGTTGTCATTTTCATACACTCCACTAACTCCGATAAGATCTCCGTTAAATATGAGGGTATTTTAGTCTTTTTCAACACCCTATTATCCAATTAGAAAATTAATCAATTAATATTCAATTAAAACTAAAAAATGAAGCGACTAGTGTGACCGGATGCTTCGATTTAAAAGCTTCGATTAACTCTAACTCATGTTGTTCGATTGAGGGCAGCTGTGAGATTTCAATTAACATTCACATTATGTTTTGACATGTACTTTTATTCGATTAAGGTCTGATGTGAGATTAAGGCATGCTGTTGTCACTCTTTGTTTGATTGAAGTATTCTATGTGTTTGTTCAAACATGACAACAACAGACCTCAATGAAACAAAATGTGACAATAGTATATCTCAATCGAACAACGGTTCACGTTTGAACAAAACGTGAAGATCCATTAAGATCCCACAACAGACATCAATCGAACAACATGAATTAACGTTAATCAAAGCTTTTAAATTAAAGCGTTCGGTCTCACTAGTCGCTTCATATTTTCCTTTTAGTTTTAATTGTATATTAATTAATTAGCAGTAAGACCTGCTATGTTATACGGAACTGATTGTTGGGACATGAAGAAGTCACAAGGGCGGCAGATGGAGGTCGCAGAGATGAGAATGTTGAGGTGTATGTGCGGCCACACAAGGATGAATCGGATAAGGAACGACGTGTTCCGACATAGATTAGGGGTGGCATGCGTCACTAACAAAATTCGGGAGGGGAGATTGAGATGGTTTGGACACGTGAAGAGGAGACAGATGACAGCACCGGTTAGAACTGTAGATAACATTGTCTTATATGGTAGGAGGGGTAGAGGAAGACCAAAGTTGACGTGGGAGGAGTTGATTAGGCGTGACATGTTAGAGTTGCACCTCTCCAAGCACATGATCAAGGATAGGAGTGACTGGAGGCGTAGAATTAAGGTTAAGGACTATTAGTGGGAATCGGTTGAGATAGTGTATGCTTGTGACATAGTTAGACTCTCCTTTTTCTTTATATGTGAAGTGCTGATACAAGATTAAGAATAGGGCTTTTAAGACAATCATAGAGCAGAATAATTAGGAGTGCTGTTATTAATTGTGTGCTTTTATTTTAAAATTTTGTGCGCCTTTTGTTCATTTCCTGAGATGTGTAAGTGGGTTTATATGACGTTGTGTGTTGCTAAACTATTATTTGAAATATACGAAATGTGCCTGTAATCTTGTGGTTTTTTCATTTCGAGCCGGGGGTCTCATCGGAAGCGCTCTCTCTATCCTAAAAGATAGAGGTAAGATTTGACACCATCCAACCCCTCCCTGACCCTGTTTCTAATGGGATATACTAGGTATGTTG
Organism: Flaveria floridana; assembly: GCA_018326465.1. Taxonomy (NCBI): domain Eukaryota; kingdom Viridiplantae; phylum Streptophyta; class Magnoliopsida; order Asterales; family Asteraceae; genus Flaveria; species Flaveria floridana. The sequence goes on along the minus strand of BJCO01379686.1, from coordinate 5,851 downwards.
TTGTAGAGAGGTGACCAAAAAAACCGAGTCTTGATCCGGAACCGGTTTTTAACCCGTTTTTTTTAATGCAACCGGTTGGTCCAAACCAGTTTGGGCTCAGCCCGACCCGTAGGGTTGGGATAGGCTTATGAATCTGGTGACCGAAACCGGTTTAAAACCAGGTGAGAAAAACCGGTTCAAAACCGGGTCATGAGGAGAAACCGGTTCAAAACCGGTTTGGGTGAAAAAACCGGTTTATAAACTGGTTTTGTATTTGTAATATTTTCATGTTTCTTATTTTATGTATTTCATTTTAATATTTACAACTTAAAATAATTTCATGTTTTTTATTTTATGTATTTCATTTCAATATTTAAAACTTAAAATAATTTCATGTTTCTTATTTTATGTATTTCATTTCAACATTTACAACATAAAATAATTTCTTGTTTCTTATTTTATATATATTTTTATGTTTCTTATTTTATGTATTTCATTTTAATATTTACAACTTAAAATAATGAATAAAAATGATTTTTAGTTAATTTTGAGAAAAAAAAATTAAAAAAAAAAACTGACCGGTTTGGAACCGAACCGGTTTCCAACCCGATCCAAACCGGTTCAACCGAGTTGGGTTTTCAAGCCACTAAACCGGTTTTCAACCCGAACCGATTTGGTTGAAACCGGTTTGACCACAATCCTATAAAACCCGAACCGGTTTGAAACTGGTTTCGGTTAAAAAACGATTTGTACATCTCTATTGTTGTATATTAATTGATTAGTTTGTTTAATTGGGTAATTAGGGTGTGGAAAAAGAATAAAATACTCTCATATTTAACAGAGATGTTAACGGAGTTAGTGAAATGGATGAAAATGACAACATTTAATAAACTATAGTGACTGAAATGATATAAAAAACGTTTTTGTATTGAAATGACAAATTCAACAAAACGTCAAGGATGAAAATAACATTTTACTCTTAATAATTTCTTTATTATAACTTTGAAATTTAATTAGTTTTGTTTCATAAAGAATTTTATTTTTTTAAAAGCCACGGGTTTTAAAATATATTGTGTTTTTAAAAGATTTTTTTGAAAACAGAATTCTTATTTTATAAGAAATTTATTTTTTTACAAATTGCATTTGTAGAAATATCTCTTTTTTAATTTAATAAAAAATATTTTTAATATGAAAAGAATTAAATAATATCATTTGTATTTAATGTGATATTTATTAGGAGAGACAAATGGGAAAATAAAATTTAATAGTTGTAGAATTATGACAAGTGATATAGAAAAATATTTTTTTATTAGCATAGATTTTTTTTTTGAAAGATTAATTTCTTAATTGTGAAATCCTTTACCAAGTTAGTAGTTAGTGGGGTTCGAACCCCCAACCTCCATGTTAATTGTTGAATGCCTTTGCCACCAAAAGAATCACTCGTTTTTGAACAAAAATGGTCTATCGCATACATATCTAGAGGTCAAATTTGAATAAAGATTGAAGACTATTAATTCTGGTCTAAAAATATTATATTGAATTATACAAAAAGCAGAAATAAAAATAAGGTAAAAGAAAGAACAAAGCCAAGACAAAGGATGAGTAGTAGTAGTAGTCTTCTCATTATCCCCACTTTATCAACACATACTCTTTCGACCTCATTTCATCCTCATCCTACTGTCTTTTTTCTCTGCTAGATACTCAACGCTTGCATGGTTTCCCTAGCTCTTATACTCTCTTGATTTTCTTTTTTTTTTCTTTTATATATATTCATTGATATTATATAATTTTTCTCTGATTTTTCTAATGGGTGTTGATTATTTTATACAAAGATCGGTCAAATATTCATGTTAAGAAAAAAAGATTGAATCTTTTTGGTGGGTTTGTGTTGGATGGTGAAAAAGATTTGAGGCTTGATGGGAAAGAAAAAGTTACAAATGAAAACAAAGGAAATATCATTAGCAATTGCAGAATCTTCATCAGTGATTGGAGAGGTACAAGTGGAACAGCAACAGGTACAACAAATTACTCCAAGAAAGAGAGGGAGGCCACGAAAAATTGTGGAGAAAAGTGAAGAAGAAAATGAAGAAGAAGCAAAACATCAAGATTTGCAAGAAGAGATGGAGTCAAAGAAAGCAAAGTCAAAAGAAGAAGAAAAGTCAAATGAAAATTTGGTCAAAGAAGAAGATAAAGAAGCACCATGTCCTCCTCTTCCTATTGCTTCAAAGGATCAACCAAGAAGAAGCAGAAGAAAAAGCAAGCCCAGAAAAAGCAGCTAGGACTTTGTAAAGTACTAAAATTCATCAAAAATAAAAGAAAAAACAAGGAGGAGGAGAAACTTCTCTTAAAAATTATTTGTCAAAGGGAAGCTTGGGAATTGTAATCTAATTATAATGTTTGATTTGAGTGGATGATGTGTTTAACTTTTCTTGATAGATATTCTTTCTGATCCCTATGTTCTAAGTTTTTTTTTTCCTTTTTTGCTTAGAAATATTAGATACAAGACAGATACAAGACGGCGTTAGAAATAAGTAACTAAAACTTGTACAAGCAGCTAATTAAATATTAATTTCATCCATGTATTGGTTTTGAAGGGGTTATGCTAAACATACATATAACCTATAATTTGATGTAATATACCTTTGAATAGGGCGTGTATGAAGGCGAATATAAGCATTTACTAAACCAAATGCGAGCACATATACATGTTTGTGAGGTGAATTATAGACGTATACGATGTCCAATATATGCCTATATATAGTTTATATTTATGACACACATCGGTTTTATAACATGCAAAAGTGTTTGTCATACAAAATATCATATTTATTGAAATATGAATGAAAGATGGCATGTATTTTTATGTATCATCATTTTAGTGTCATCAAAAGGGAAAAAAACACGGAATACATTTTAAAAAATTAGTATGACATCATTTAATGTCATGGTTTCTAAATAATAAAACCACTTGTGTGCGTTATTACAAAATCAAATAGAATTGAAGCTAGGGTTTATTTCAAAAGCATCTTCATTGATTTTTTTTTTATTTTGGAAAAAAGAGAACGATTTCTCCGAGCCCAAAACCACATCTGACTATGATTTTTGGTCTTAGTTTCCGATCCCACTCATTCTGTCGCTGTAATACTGTAGCATATGGCAACTTCCACCACCATCATCGACTACATCCAAGTCATTTCGAGGAAGTCATCAACATTGGCAATCCTCGTGAAGGGGTTCTTAGCAAACTTCAAGGAGTGAGTGTTTCTCTTCAATTGCTTTTGAATCCGTTAGGAGTTTTGTTTAGTGTAGATCTAAGTTTACAAGCTTTTGATTTGAATCAGTTTATTGAGGTGGTTTTTGTTTGTCTGTGATTTTGAAATTTGAATCGGTTTATTTATGACACACAAATATAGATCATCTTATTTATGCTAGTGCATTTCTTGACATGCGTTGTATGTCATAAATGCATGTCAGATACAAATAACACATAAATGCACGGCATCTTCTTTAATAACAGGCCATTCTTTGACGCGCTTCAGAGTATCATCTATCCCTTTTATGACACACATTACGCGTCATTAAAGATCTATTTTCTGGTAATAGATTTATGTACTTGGATTAATTAAAACTACTTTGCTATTATGTACTTGGATTAATTAAAACTACTTGGCTATTATCTTCTTCTTTCGTGTAACAATTTTATAAACACAAGTTATTATGTGAACAATAGCTACTTAGCTAACTGTTTGATACATATAATTTCACCTCTTATATTATAAAGAATATATCTTTTTAATTTAACTTATATAAAGTATTACTAATTTGGTTATTCATTAATAAGTTTTATTCATTAACTTTTTATAGGGTCATGTTTAATTTTTTTGCCTGACGTTTCGATATAAATTTTGTTAGAAAAGGTTGTATTCGGTTATTTTTTGATGTCTTAAGTTGTATCGACTGCGGTTGACGTATTGTACCATAACGGGCGGAACGAATATCGATTGAAGAACATCGCTTATGTTATTATTATTATTGGAATAGATACTGAAATTTGTTTTTATGGTTTTTGATTGATGTAAAACATGACTTTATTTTTTGCATTGCATCATACCAGCTACAGGCTAAGTACCGAAATGAGTTATATTTAGAATAATGAATTTTGTGTCGTAGTATCAGTATTATTTAAACTGATGTCGGTATTAATTTGTATGGTTTTTATCGATATAAAAATTTTTATCTATTTTAAAATATGATGTTTAATAAATTTCTAAATATACTAAATTGTATCTACGTAACACTTGGGCTACGAATAAACTTAACAACATAACTATTACAACTCAAGGTACATACGAAATAAATTTTAAGTATATATCTTTTATATAAAATAAATATACATTGTAAAACAAATAAATTAATACATATAAAAATTGTTTAATCTTATGAGTTTCGTACTTTGATTTTTTTTTAAATTAACATCTTTGTTTCATACGCTTCTCTTCTTATACTTAACCCGCATGAAGCGCGAACCTTATTCACCCGCATGTTTGCAAAAATAAAAAAGTTAAAATGTTATTAGTTTATGATCACTAGAATCAAATCTACATATATTGATGATGTTTTTTTTATTCAAGCTGCAAAAGATTTAAATTTTCAAGAAGAGACACAAAGATAATGACCAATCATCAAATAAGATATTTGTGGTCACATGAAAATATAGAGTTTGGTTGATTTATTTACCGTTTACGCAAAATGTCATTACATATAAAGCAGAAAAATGTAATTTAACTTAATTTTTTCCCTTGGCGCTTTGAATTTTTAATTCGGCAAGATCCGTATAAAACACTTAAGGAAATTATATATAACACAATTAGTAGGTTTTTTATTAATTAAATTAACAAAATAAATCCTTAATTTCTAAATTTTCAACTTAACTTCGTGTACTTTATATAATATATGTTTTTATTTCATTCATTTTTTTAGTAATTTGATCTTTATTTAATAACTTTCATTTGTTAATTAAAAAAACTAACTTGTGGTTGTGTTTAGTTTTTTTTCTCTTGGCATCCTGGTATAAGTTTTATTAAAAACAAAGTTAGTGTTTAAACAGAGTATTTTTTTAGTAGCGTAGGCTATATCGGCTGACGTTAACGTATTGGTCCTATAAAGAATGAAATTGATACTGACGAAAGAACATCGGTACCATTATATCACTGTTTTATATTTTATTTTGTTCTCTAAAACCGAGTCACTACAAGTTCATAAGTTTCATTTATTTACTAAATCAACCACGTTAACACCATAACAAAACTTATAACCGCGGCGCATCACAGGGCTTAATTTCTAGTTCTATACATTTTTTCACAATTCTATAGAAAGAATAACAATATTTTTCATACTTTCAAGAGTGTAGAAATAAATATAGAGGTAACTTATAATTTATTTTTAATTATATGGACTTGACTAATATTTATGTGCATCTAAATAAAAAACATGAAAAATGTATATAACGGTATGCTTAATAATCCTTATGGGCCGACATAAATATAAAAGAATAGCATATATAAAATTAAATGGCAGACACTAGTTTAACAAAGCCTGGTTTTGGATAGATGTTTCATACGTGGATATCATATTTATTGCATCATTTTTGCTCGGGAAAAGCTACATATATAGTTTTGATAAGAAGTGTTGCCTACATTAGCAATACTTTAAAACTAAACACAACATATACAATGCATATTGTACAACTAACAATGCCTACACGTGCTTTCCTTCATCTGATAAGGCAACTTTTGTTTAAATGTTTAATTATTACTTTATTATTATAATTATTTTTATCCTATTTTGTTTTTCTCATATAACTTTAAAAATA
>BJCO01379655.1:0-10187 GCA_018326465.1 Flaveria floridana | reverse complement strand
AAAGGTTGCACATAATGCTGAGAAGAAAGCTTATGCGTTATTGACACAGTCAATCCCTAAGGATATCTTCTATCAGTTTTCAGAACATAAGCAATCGAAGAAGTTATGGGAGGCTCTGGAAAAGAGATAGATGGTAATGCAACCTTGAAGGCGCTGAAGGCTAAAGCTCTCAAGAAGGAATTTGATAACTTCTCACCCATAGGAAATAAGAGCTTGGATGATATTATAGATAGGTTTTATCATCTGATGAGTGAGCTACATACACACGGTGTTACTACATAAATGGAGGATAAAGTAGCAAGCTTTGCTGATGGTCTGGCAGATAAATGAGATTCGTTTGTGTCTAATCTGAGATAGAATGATACTTTCACCACTGTAGACATCAATGATTTTATCTTGAAGTTAAGGGAGGAGGAACTATGGTTGAAATACAAGTCTAAGAAAGGATCTTACACCCAGAATCCTTCACTCTATAATGTTGCTTCTACCCCAGTTTTATATGGAGCACCTCTTCAAACAGCGTTAGTTTCCAACACGTTTGGAACTTCTCAAAGTGGCTCTTCGGGAAGTGAATCATCAGGTTTCTCTGGAACCCAATATAGTATCCCTGACTCAAATCCTACTAAGCTAAAGACTGAGAATCTGGGAAATGTTACTGTTGAAATAACAAAAAAGCATATGGATCTTCTCACTGTAGTTGTACACTCATATGATGGGTTGGTTACTAGTAAGATAGGAAACTGTCATCTTACAGATGAAGACTATGAGCAGGTAGATGAGACAGAGTTGGAAAGAATGGATATCATGTGGGCTTTGGCAAGTGCTGTTAGAAGGGCTAAAAAGTTTGTGAAAAAGACGGGTCAGAATCTAGTTTCCACCAAAGACACAACATTTGGTTTTGATAAAACCAAAGTTACATGCTTTAACTGTGGTGAAAAGGGTCACTTCAAAAGAGAGTGCGTAAAACCTAAGAAGACAGGAAATGGTAACCCTTTTCCATCAATCAACCGTCAGGACAAAGAGAAGAAAATGGTATCAACAGGTTAGGATTCGAAGGCATTGGTTGCTCAAGGAGATGAAGGACAGGACAGGTCCTTCAGATTATGTCCGATGGAGACGTAAATATGGCACTGGTAGAAGATCTTGATGATGGGTCAGCTAGTGAAGGAGATAACATAGCTAATTATACTCATTCAGACGTTGAAGAAGCTATGGATGCCGTGGATCATTTGGTTGAATATGAATTGACTGCTGCTAGCACGGAATCACCGGTCATCGAGGAATCTAAGTTTGCGTTTATGGCTGACACCTCCAGCTCTTCACAGGTAGATTCTAAAGACGAACTTTTCGATAAACATGCCCGTGCAGAATGTAATAAATTTCATGAATGCATAGACTTAAACTTTGCTAGGTTGTTATATCACAATGACAGTCTGGTAAATGATTTGAAATTATGCACTAACGCTAATAGAGTGTTAAAACAAAATGAAAGCAACATTAAATAAAAACTTGATTTGTTAGGAAAGCAACTTAGGGAAACCGAGATTGTTGCCTTAAATCAAGAAAATGACATTAAGTTCTATTTATCAACAATAGAGGAAACTAAGAAAGAAAAAGCTATTTGGCAAGTTGAAATTGAATCGTTAAATCAAAAACTTCACAGTCTAGCTAGTTCCTCTCACATTGTTCAGAACTTAGTCAAAGAGAGAAACAGTGGGGAAGGGCTTGGTTATAAAGTAGTGCCGCCACCACATGCGATCCTTTTGAATACAAAATATCGATCCATAAATAATAACCCTATCAAGGATCATGTGGTGACTACTCCTCTAGTCAGTGATCTAGATTCCATAGATAAAACTATGCAATCTGTTACTGAACAGAAGGCATCTAGTTCTGGCACTACAGATGGGCCTGTCATTGAAAATAAGGATGATAAGAATTGCAATGCTACTCTTGGGATGGGTTAAAACGTTCATGTTTCAAAATCTGAAAATTTAGAACCAACTCAGTCAAGAACTGTTCATTATCAAAATCTCAACAAAATGAAAGTAAAAAAGTAATCAAAATATAAAACCAATCAAATTTGTCAAAGAAGGTGAGAAACCTAAAGTTGAGAAGAAAGAGACCAGCCCTAAACCCTACCCCCCCCCACACAAAAGATCTCCCAGACAAGTTCAAGGGAGTACCTGTTATGGTTATGGATAATAAGGACATATTTCTCCTAATTGTCCTTACTATCAGACACCAAGAAGAAGAATTGAACTTCATGAAAATAAATCTAGATTTTCCAAAACAAGATCAAATACCCCTTCGAAGTACTAAAGGCAACACAAACAAGCTCCTGGCAAAGCTGTGTTAACTGAGTTAACACCTAGGGATGAAAGCAAACCAAAGGTTGAACCATAAACTAGTCGTCTGTTTATCACAAATAGGACTTACATAAAACTAGTTTGTGGCAAGCAAAATCAACAAGTGTGTCTGAGAGTGAGGACAGGATGAAGAAAAATGTGTCTACATCTTTCGAATGACAGTGGGTGGAGTTTGTAATGTGTGATGCCTCTAGGAAACCCAAGCTAGTAAAGGCTTGGGTCCCACTCCTGAACTAATCATTTTTGTTTTTGTGCAGGTTGTTCGCTATAGCTCTATCACTAACACCTGGATTATTGATAGTGGGCCATCCAGGCACATGACCGGGAATCTGTCTCTCTTTTTAAATATTAAACAAATCAAAGGGGAACATGTATCTTTTGCGGGAAATAAAGGAGGTTATATCATAACTCGAGGTGAAGTGGGAAATGAGAAAGTGAAGTTTGATAAAGTCAACTATGTTCAACAACTGGAGAACAATTTACTCTCAGTTTCTCAAATCTATGACAAGGGATTTAAAGTTGTATTCGATAATAAGAGATGCTACATTCTGAAGAAGGATTATGTTATCCCTAAGGAGAAAGTTCTAATGTCAGCTTCAAGATATAACAACATGTATGTCTTGGATAGCTCAAAAGCCTCCATAAATGAGTCTGTTGCCCAGTGTTTCTTGTCCAAAGCCACCGAGAGGGATTCTATTTCTTGGCACAGGAGAATGCGACACATTAATCCTAGGAAGATGAATCATTTGGTTTAAAATAATCTAGTTGAAGGAGTTACAGTCAAGAACTTTCAGCTTCTAGATTTCTGTATAGCATGCAAGAAAGGGAAACAGACCAAGAAATCTCATAAATCTAAGAAAGTTCACTCTATTGAGATTCCACTGGAGCTTTTACATATGGATCTATTTGGCCCTGTCAGTACTAAAAGCATTAAAGGAGATTGGTACTGTTTTGTGGTAACTGATGATTATTCAAGATTTTCCTGGGTTATGTTTCTTAAAGCAAAGTCAAAGACTTTTGAGTCATTCAAGAATTTGGTTACTACTCTGGAGTCTATGTACGAGTTGAAAGTGAGAAAGATTCGTTCAGACAACGGCACAGAATTCAAAAATTAGTGGATGGATGCTTTTTGTCGACAGAAAGGGATTGTTCATCAATTCTCTTCTGCATATACTCCACATATGAACGGAGTTGCTGAAATCAAAAATCGAAGCTTGTTTGAAACTATAAGGACGATGTTGGCAGATTCAAAACTGTCTGTTCAATTCTGGAATGAAGCATTTGCTAATGCATGTTACACTCTCAATCATGTATTACATGTCAAACGTCATGATAAAACTTGTTATGAGTTGCTTCAAAGGCGTAAACCAAACTTGGAGTATCTGGAACTATTTGGAGCTCCTTGCATGTTGCTGAAGAAAACTCAGACTGGCAAGTTTAATGAAAAAGCGGATGAAGGAATTTTTCTTGGATATAATATACCTGACAAACTAGTTTACAACAACTCTACGGGTCAAGTTGAAATGTGATGCAATGTATATGTGCAAAGATACACCACCCCCTGCTAGAAAAGGTCCATCACTTTTCTTTGATTATGATGGATTTTTTAAGTCCTTCAATTTTCCTCCTGCTTATTCTGATGAAGAGGTGGCTGCTCAGATAATGTATGACATTCTGAACACTCCTAATTTAGACTCAAGCACTACTGCTCCAATCGATGGTGCTTCTGGGGCTTCAGAGGAATATTTAGAATTCAGTGATCACTCCTCAGATGATGAGGAGATTGAAAACGAAAATATGAGCAATGAGGAATCTGTCAGCCCAGATGAAAGTACACCTGCAGATGACGGTGAATTGGCTGAAACCTCAGAGCAAATCCTTAACCAGCCACAGATGAACCAGTGATTCCAAATCTTGAAAATGAAGTAGTCGTGCCTACAACTCCAATGACAAGGATTAGTGTGAATCATCCCCCAGTATCGCGGAATGATTGGATCTCTAATGTATCTCACAGCTTCTCGTCCTGATATCATGTACGCCACTTGTCTCTGTTCCAGATATCAGTCAAAACCAAAGGTCAATCATCTAACTGGGGTGAAGCGGATCTTTCGTTATCTGAAGGGTACTCCAACACTCGGGTTGTGGTATCCTCATGATTATGACTTTGAACTTAAAGCATATAGTGGCTCAGACTATGGTGGTTGTAAGATGAACTACAAGTCAACATCTGTGGGGTGTCAATTTTTTAGAAGGCGGTTAGTCACCTAGCAATGTAAGAAGCAGACGTCTGTTGCTCTGTCAACACGTGTAGCTAAATACATTGCTGCTGCAAGTTGCTACTCTCAAATCATCTGGATTCAACAACAAATGCGGGACTATGGTTTGCAATTTACTAACACTCCTATCTTTGTTGATAATTCTGCTGCCATAGCTGTAACTAAGAATCCGGTACAACATCCCAAAACCAAACAAATCATATTAAATATCACTTCATACGTGATTGTTTTGAAAAGCATTTAATTGATGTAATTAAAATTAACACGGATTTTCAGCGCGCCGACCTCTTTACAAAAGCTTTTGATAAACCGAGATTTTATTATTTATTAGAGGTTAATGGCGTAAAAAAGAAAGAAGATGTGATGCCGGAGGAGTCGAGTTCATAGTCCGTCCATATGTGTCTTAGCTTTAATTTTTTCTATTAAATTTATTTTAATTTATTTTCTTTTCTTTTCTATTTTGTTTTAGAATTTTTGGTGGAGAATAGTTTCAGTATTTATTACTTAAAAAGGGGGGGCAGGTAAGCTGAAAAGCAAAGACAACAAATCCGAGAAATTGATTCCGTACAGAGGAATATGATAGTACACAGGCACCAAATCATTTGGGACACCAAAAGGATTTTTATTTTTGTAATATTATATTGAAAGTAACAGAAAATTATACGTCTGAGAAGTCAAAGCCTAATAAGTTGAAAAATGATAGTAAGCTAGTCTGTTACTGTGGTTACATGGAGAAAGTAGATCTAGGGGTTGCATGTCCATTGTATGATGTGTCGGTAGATTCAACACAATAGACTAGTAGACATAATTGGTGAATCATGTACATTAAATCAATCAACATGTTGTGGGTTCCTATCTTATCCCTGGTCTGCATAATCAACAAATTTCCAATAAGGGGTGAGGAGCAAAAAGAAATCCGTAAATGTGTGCTAATGACCAAAAACATGAGCAATGCAAATGACAAATGTCGTTGTTGCGTTAAATGTATTTTAAAATTGCTCTAACAAGATGATAGGAAGTGTGCCTCTCTGTTGTGTGATGGCACTAACCTGAGGATAAGCATAACCTATATATTCTAAGAATTCATTGTTGTTTGCGCCTCTCTGCTGTGCGATGGCACTGACCTGAAGCTTGGCATCTCTTTGAAAACTCTTAGAATAGTTTCTTCTTGAAAAAAACCCATAGACCACTCAAATATCTCCTGAGGAAGGTTGATTACCATATAAGCGTGGGCTCCACAAATACTTGTTAAGCTAATACACCTAAATTATCACCAATGTGTGTCAAAAATCTGTGTATCGATTTAAGTGGACAAATATACTGACAGTCATTGGGGCTACATCTCTCGATGTTCAAAATCAATATGTGCTATCCAACAGCTCTAGCATGATATCCTGTTAGTGTTTTGACTCTTAGTTGAATGAGATTCTGTGAATCGTATATACAATGTTCTCTGATATTGATATAAATACAAAAGGTCCTAAATGATTATGTTTTATGCCTGTCTGATTCCATGTGAATCTTTCTAGAAATGATGTTAATGTTTGAAGTTGTTTTGCTCAGGGGGAGAAATCATTTAAGTGTGGTTAAAATGCTTTCAACCCTTCCCAAATGAAAAACAAAAAATTATGTCTTAATTTAGTTTTATTTCCCTACTTTAGTTATGTTTGTATTGAGTCGATATCGAACTATGTAACAAGACTGAACTCTGTGAATGTCACATAATGAACCTAATGTTAACTGTTAAAAGCTTGTTTTTAAAAGATAAAAGGCTCACGTCTGAGGTGATCAAACGGTTTTAATCTAAAAGGATAACATCTGAGGTGATCAAATGGTTTTCAGTTAAAAGGATCATGTCTGAGATGATCAATGGTCATAATGTCATTTATCATAGATAAGTACGTGAAAAAGTTGGCCAAACGAAGCCAAATTCATAAGTATGGGTCAATCGCACGATTTAACCATGAGTATGAGCAAATCGCACGATTGAACCATAAGTATGGGTCACTCCACGATTGGACCATAAGTATGAGCCACACGCACGATTGGACCATAAGTATGAGTCAATCACATGACTGGACCACAAGTATAGCTCAGTCGCACAATTGGCATCCTCAGTATGAACCAATCGTACGATTGGTTGAATGCGTATAGGTCATTCGTACGAATGAACCTCAGTCGTACGTATGAACCATGCGTATGGGTCCAGTCGCACGACTGAAACTCAAAACAGTATAAAAGGAGGTCAGTCGATCGTAACCCTACACTTGATTTTCAAATTCTCTCAAATACCCGATTATCTATAGGACCCCCTTTTTGAAATTTTCTCTTTGATTTCATCCAATTTCCCTATTGGTAACTGTTCCACATTTGTCTACAGGTACATACAAGATGAAATCCTGATTAATGGGTACCTAAATCGATCAAAACGTCCGAATGAACTGAAAACTTTAAACCGAACTGAACAACTCAAAATTAGATTCTTAAATGAACTTAAAAATGAAATTAAAAGATAACTGGTGTAATAACGAGTCTTGGCGCTTCTAATGACTGAAATATTGACATGAATATGAATGATTTGAAGAACATTCAAATTTTCGGACTCGCACAGTATGTATGCGACTGGACATACGGATGAACTTCAATCACACGATCGAACCATACGCATGATTCAATCACACAATTGAATCAATCAGTGATCCAATTGCACGACTGGCTTAATCACATGTCATGGCACACGACTAAGTTCAGTCGGATGCTTAATCATACGACTGAGTTCAGTCGTATGGCCCAATCGTACGATTGAACCAGTAAGATGAGACTTGTTTCAAATTCATATGTTCATCCATGTGAACTGGTCTAACATGTTTGTTATTTGTGTTACAGTAAAATGGCTGATAAGTGGACTATGAGTACGAAGCACAATATTTGTGCTTACCTCAACACTACATCAAGGAATGCTACAGAGTTTGTAGGGATTATAGAGTTCCTAAACCGATCCCGGATCTACCGAGCTATCTCGACTCCCTGCACACCTTACAAATCCCTACAGCAAGCATTTTGGGAGAATGCCATTGTGTATCATTCAGTTGAGCCTTACAGGATCCGGAGCTCCATCTTAGGACAGGATATAGATATAGGTGAAGACGATTTGAGGATGGTACAAGATCTGGGAGACGATATGGATCATCCGACCAAGCTTCATCTCTTGACTATTAGGGGATGCTTCTTGAGGATTAAGTACGCCTGGCGACATCAATGTCAGCGTGCTTAATAACAGTAACATGTGCCCACCCTTCAAGTACCTGGCACATGTGATACTTAAGTGCATTGCTTCTAGACGCGGTGGTTTCGATGAGATGAGCGATCAGATTCAGAACGCATTTGTTGCGTTAGTGCTGAACCGCCCTTTCAGTTTTTCCAAAATGTTCTTTAACTATATGAGGGAGAACATAGAGGCGAAGGGGAAGGAGAGGTTCTGCATGTATCCCCGGTTTTTACAGATGATCATTAACGAGAAGTTACCCAACCTGCCTAAGAACAAAGATGATGAGGTGTCATTGGAGGTGATGGATGACATGACATTGGGCAGGATGAAGGTATATAGGGGAAAGCAGACGAAGCCCCCAGTAAGAAGGTTTTGGCCATCCTGCAAATGCTGATTACATAGCTCCAGCCAGGAAGAAATGGTGCCATGATGAGAGTGACTCCAATGTTGAGCACGTTTTGATTCCAGCTAACGAGGAAGATGATGATGATGATGACCAGGACAATGGTCAAGGAGGTGGAGACGAGGAATCAAGTCAATCCAGAGCCACTGATACTTCTTCTGTTCAACCACCTTCATATCAGGGTGGTTCATCAGCTGCTGGTGGATCTGAGCAAGCTGCCATCGACCAGGACTTCCTGATCAGTGAGGATATAAGGAACTTCGACTTAGACGAGGAAGAAGAGGACTTTGACGAGGAACCACTTGTCAGACATGAAGGTAGCAAGTGGGTAGCTACTGATAGAGGAAAAGAGGTGGTCGGTACCTACCAGGCTCATTCAAAGGGTGCCGGCACTGAGGAGACTGATCCATCATATACACCCGAACCGCCTATCAGCACAGTGGAGCACACATAACTAAGGGGTCAAGGAGGAAGAGGATGGCGCAACCCTATGGGATGAAGGGGAAAAGCCCAAGGATTATCTTGATGAGCTCCTCCACTACCACTACCACCACCACTGCCACTACCACCATCACAGCCACTACTACCGACTTACCCACCACCACACTTACACCCATATCTTCCTCACCCTCAATACCCAAAACCACACCTCCACAAACCATTTCTATCCCCACACATGTTTACACCACATCAACAACCACCCTAACCATCTCCCAAGCCGGAACATCCACCCTCATTCCACCTTTCCAGGGCACTACTCTACCCACTATTAGGTTAGAGGAATAGCTTGCAATCCTTAACAAGCTAGTTCTCAAGATGTTGGCTACTGATGAACTCCGGGCCAACCAAATGAGACAACTGATGGAAGTGAATGCAGAACAGGGAAAGCAAATCGCCAAGCTGACAGAGAAGAATAAAGCCCATGAGCGGGCCTTAGTTCGAGCTCATAAGGCCCTTTAAGCTTAGAATGAGCTAGTTCTGGCATCCACAAAGAAGATTGAGAATTTGGAGAAGAAAAATAAGAAGATCATGTTGAGGTTGAAAGGGAAAAGGGAGGAGATACTAAAGATTAAAGGAGATGGAAATGATGGTGATGATGATGATGATATTAGTGATGATGAATCTGATGATGAGGATGATGAAGAGGAGGCTGGTAAGAGTGGAGAGAAGAAGAAGAAAGATAATGATGAGGATGATGAACCTGAAGGTGATGCAAACATGTCAACCTTAAATCAATCTGCTACGGAGAGGTGTATAAAGAAGAACCAGGATCAGGGAACTTCTTCCTCAGCTCCTCAAGCAAATGAGCCTAAAGAGAGAGATCAAAGTAATGATTAAGAATG
Source organism: Flaveria floridana (assembly GCA_018326465.1). NCBI lineage: Eukaryota > Viridiplantae > Streptophyta > Magnoliopsida > Asterales > Asteraceae > Flaveria > Flaveria floridana. The sequence goes on along the minus strand of BJCO01379655.1, from coordinate 528 downwards.
TTTATGTAATTTGAAATCTTTTGTAAATGAACATTGTATTATATTAATGTAAATGATGATAATTATGCTTAATGCCTTGATGATTTATGTAAGGATTCGTATAAGTCTGATGCAGCCAAAACACTCTAAGTCTTCCTGTATGCTGCACAGAACATGAAGTAGAAATGCTTCGGAAGTTTTACTCTTCAGAAATATTCTAAGTGTAAAATCTTCCGAAGCCAAGACCAATATCTTCCAAAACCAGAAATGAAGTCTTCCGAAGCTTCAAAGACAAAGTCTTCCGAAGCCAAGGAACCAAGACAGATTCTTCCGAAGACTTTTATCATACATGCTTTTATCTGATGTGCTTTTTCAGTAAAGCTGAACCACTTTTCCGCTGCCCATTCTGGTTGGTCACCAACTTGCATGAGTTGGTGAAAAGGTCCATGCTTGATGAAAACTGTACATTGAGGTCTTGGGTCAAACCTTTCTACTTTATGTACTTTTATCCTTTTTATAATATATTAGGATGTGAGCTATGGCATGTCA